>JAPYYT010000163.1:0-78111 GCA_030522565.1 Ceratosolen corneri
TAGCGCCACTTAATGTTTATATAATTCAAAAGTATACATTTAGATTTTGAGAAACAGCTCGTACGACATTTGGCTGCTGTGCGTTAATTCCTGGAAAGTGTTAATCGCCGACCTTTCGAAAACAATGTAAGAGTAACTCGATCGTTACTCAAGAATATATATACATATAAAATATTATTTCAAAATTCTCTTTTCTTTGAGGCTATTTTGGCAGTCATAAATATAAAAAACATTCTAAGCAAATTAGTAAAGACACAGTATTATTTAGGGGTCCTCCTTTTTCTATTCGGTTCTCGAACGGGGCGTAATCCTTGATCAGCTCCGTGTAGTTTTCAATGTCTGCTTATTTATGTGTCGGGTATCAATTTATACGAATTGTTTCAAAAGAACGTGGATTCGCAGGTTAGTAGCCAAAGTACCTAATTTGAACGGGGTCTCCAATTCAAGTTGATTGATTCGAATAATCACAAACTGTTACAATATCACCGGTCTCAAGATAACACAGATTTTAATATGATTTCTGGCTTGAAAATAAGTTATATTAATAATAGGGAACAATAATAACTAAATTTCACCGGTTTGATAACATTTTTAGACTCCCAGTTGGTGAGTGACTGTTACCTCACGCTTCCAATATAATTACTTGTCACGTTATGGCCTTCAACCCACCTACCTCTATGGGTATAAATCAATCCCACGAGTTAACATCGAGCTCAAGAGGCAAACACTGGCAGCGAGCGCGAGACTTTAACAGTAAGGCCAGCCGCTGTGCAAAATTTTCTTCAAATTTACATCTGTCTGACAGTACCCCAAGTCTTCGCACCCCACTCTCCTTCACCCAACGTCCCCTCACATCAGCTGTCAAACGCATGCCAGTCGCAAAAATAGGCGTAGGAATATGATGGTCTCCGAATTAACTTATCACATTCAGATCATAAAAATGAGTCTGCTCGGGATTTCTCTGGTGTGTGTTTTTTCTATCCCAGATGTAACCAGGAGATACAGATAGCGAAAGGAGAGGTGATAGTAATGGATGTTATTTATTGAGTAGATGTTGTTGTAAGAGACTAAACCGAGGTTTATTGAACAATAAATATATAAAGAAGAATGCGTTGTAAATACAGACTGTTGTTGAATGTTGGTTTTGTAGATATAAATGTTGTACTATTGAAATATAGGTGAATATTGATGTAAGCAGCGATCTGATCCAAGTAGTCGAAATGTCCCTTGATTGTGTCGGATGTCAAATGATTTATTTAAGGAGAAAGTAGACGACTAGCCGATTAGTAGATATGATCGAATTATAAATCTTATTTCCAATTCAACGTGAGTAATCCGAAGTATCACAACTGTTACAATATCACAGGTCTCAAGATAACACAGACTTATAAACTGACTGCTGACTTGATTATAACGTATGACAAGAACACGAAGCACGCTAAATATGACCTTAATGATCGCTGTATTGAAAGTTACTTGTTTTATGCATTTGTTGCGCTGATTATATATACAGTTTCCACTCGAAAGGTGCGAGCGTTCTAAGAAGGAGAAAGTTATGATTAAAGGTGTAGTCCTAAGAAAAGTGTTAGCTAAGACTCGACCCTTTATTAAAAAAGTGCGAGCATTCTGAGAAAGAAAAGGTCTTTATGCTAAGTATATTTACAAGGGATTTGTTAATTAAACCTCGAACGTTTCTCGGAAAGACGCGAGCATTCTGAGAAGGAAAGGATCGTTATTGCAAGTACAATCGTAAGAGATTTGTTAACTAAATCTCAAACAGAGTCTTAAAATAAACAACAATAACTAAGTATTACCGGTCTGATATCTATATTCGAACTAGTCGTCTTAATGCTTTTGTAACTGCCTCTTTATTTGCACTAATCCTTTTTCGGAAACAATGTTTTTGGTGTGAATATATTACTGCTAATTGAAGCAGGAGCGTGGATTTGACCGTTAATATTTACATTTCGTATTAGAATAGAGTGAATATTCTAAGAAAGAGAAAAATAGGCAAACAAGCTTCACAATAATGATGTTGGTGGTAGGATTGACTAAATCGTTAAACACGTGTGTGTGTGCTGGTTACTATTATGATTTAATGATAAACTGTCTATTGTTTTATACAGCGGTTGATATAACTATTTGTGCTTGATTGTGGATGTGCGTGTAATAATTAGCATTCGCGATTGATTCGCGAATGGTATCCGATAAAGATTTCGACGCGTGAACGGAGTATTTGAGAGTCCGCCGTGCGACTGGCCTCTTTCAAATTGAGATGGATTTAACAAACCTCGGTAATAGGTGCAAGGTTCAATTGTAAGTTGATCCTCCGTCCTTTTTGACCCGGAGCAGATGCGTGGAAGAGAGGATGGCTTCCCTCTCTTCTGTTTCTTGCTGAGAAAGTTTCAGCGTTCCAATTACTTACGTTGATGCTGAAAGGCTGGTACTGTCCACCCAGTGTTGAGAAACTCGCTTCACTTCAGCAGTAGGGAGTGCGTCGACTTGGAAACCATTTATGGCGCCGCGTATCTTCAATCTTCGTTGCCTTACGATTTCTACTATCAATTGAAGAGTATACGTTACTCGAAGACTTCTAAAACGACACTGACGCCACGAAAAGCGTGACCCTGCACTCACAGTTCGCATTGCGACTTTTCGCCACCCTGCCGGAACTAACTTCCGATTTTCCGATTGGTCCCGCTATCGGTCCTAATTCTTATTGGTGCACTGAGTTTTCTGCCCTTATTGTTTTTGACCGTTGGGCGGGCCTTTTCTCGCATGTGGTCACACTATGGCTGAGGCCACTGCGTACGCAGAGCGGAGGAAACCTAAAAGTCGTCTTACTTTATCTAGCCGGGGCCATGTGGCGACAATTGCAAGCTTCTGCCCAGGAGCTAGAGAAGCCTTTTTCGCATAAGAAGTCACGTAGGCTCGGAGCGTGGCCGACTATCCAGCGACTCTGAGCACAGAGGGCCACATAGAGGAGACGGAGGAGATGATTATTTCGGGGGAGGGGGGCGGTCATCGCGAGGGTTCGTCTCGCGAAACCAGATGCGAGTTACATTCGCTTAAAGTCTACATTGCTTACAAGGCTTTTAATTGTTCTTTCTTTTTCTTGCTGTTATTGTTATTTTTAATTTTCTTGTTATTGTTATTTTTATATTTGTTTTTATTGTTCGCGTTATGGCCCTTTCCATAACCGATGTTACGTTGCCAAATATCAATGGCGTTTTCGAGGTAGGGCTAAGTGTTGGCGGTGATCCATCGCTAGCTGTTGCGGATAAATTGTCGATCTTGGTTTCAGCTGGTGCTAATGGCCGAATTGCATCTTCCAAAATGCGTTAAACTGGAAAATTTCCAACGACCGCATTTATAATTTACCGGCGAAGTTAAGAAACCTAGTGCTTAATGCTATGCGCGGGAGCAATCAAGACCCAGTTAATGAGGTATAGGAGTGCAGCGCGTTTATTCGCGCACACCTGACGGCGATTAGTTAGCGGTCAGAGCTGCAGCAAATACGTCTTCAGCTTACTTCAATAACGACTGACTAATCAGGTGTTTTAACAGTAGAAAGAATGCAGCGAGCGTTGTTGATTATTGCAGCTACTAAAGCAAATTTTCCAAAGAATAGGCCACACGAGTATTCCATATGATCGGTAATTGGGCCAGTACGATCTATGTTCTAGAGCGAGCTGGCGTGGCTGGTCTAAGGCCTACTACTTCTAACGTTTGGAATGACCGAGATGCAGTTGTCCTTAACATTCTCGGATGATTCTAAGCTACGATTTAGCACACCTCCCGCTTGAACACAGAACTAATGTAGCATATGAAGGCGTGACGGTTGATTTATTATATACGGATTTCCCAACGGAATTGTATGTTGCGGCGATCAATTGTAAATTAAAGACCGCGCTGATGTTATTATAAATTGAGTTACTTCTGCGATTAGAGTAGCGATTAATTGTAAGCTAATCGCGTTAAATATCATTCATACTTTAGATGAATATCAAGAAATAGGACTACAGTCGATGTATTAATATCTTAATAAAGATCTTTCGTACTTACTATGTGAGTATTAGAAGACTTAAACTGCAGTATTTGCATCACAGTACCCTTGTAATGAGCGAAAGTACGTAAGAGAATATGTTTAGAAGTAAAATATTAGCTGCCAGAAGTAACTGAGTCCGCACAATCTATGCGGCTTAATTTATGTAACACGTCCTTCTTCATTTTTCCTTGGGAAGGGGTAAATGTCGGTTATTGGTTGTTAATTTTCTATTGCTTGTGATTGGAAAATTACAAATTGAAATTTCCGTTTCGTGAGAACGGTTGGTAACAGAAAGAAGGGGAGGTGTAGACTACATAGTTTCTTAAAATTCTTACAGCGTTATTGAAATGTCTTTGATTGCTATAAGAAAGTCAATAAATTTATATTTATATTCAAACACTAAATGTAGACGTAAATTTAACAAGGTCACTATTTGCACGATTTTGGCAATTATAATATATATAACTAATGTATATGAAGAGTTTCCAAACAGAAAAATATTAACTGCGAGAGTTTCGATGTGGAAGAAAATCTCAAATAAAAATTTCAGGTGGACTATTATTGATGGAGTTGTCTTTGATAATAAAAGCAACTTATATTATTAACTAGAACATTGAACGCGCAAGCCTGTAACATTTATTTCGTTCTTTTCTCCTGCCCAATATCTTGGGATATAAGGATTTTTAAGAATGGATTACGCTGATCGGTTCATAAAACTTTTATTGACCATCTTTGCAAATAAAACGGAAATTGTTAACGTAGAGTAGTAAACTAAGTTGAAGTAAAGAAAGAGTCAAATTCATATGGCTACATTTTTCTATATTATTGTGCAACATGTATTACATTCCAAAACTAACAACTATTTATCATTTTAAATTATTAAAAGTATCGAGTATCAAATGAAGAATTAAATAAAAGAGTTGGCATTATTTATATTTGTGAATATGTCGCTGAAACATTAGTATTGGAAACAACAATTATTAGATCAAATAAATAAAACAATAAATAAATAATCATTTGTTCGTTTTTATTTTAAACACATTTCTTTACTATTTCAGATGAATATTACATAAATCGTATATAAGCAAGTGTACAGAGCGTAGGTCGCTTACGTTGATGAACATGAGTTGGATTTTTTTCGAGTATTGCCTAAAGAAGAGGTAGAAATAGACGTAGAAAGATAGATCAAAAATATATATAAATTAAAAAGGGACAACGATTGCTCATAATTATCTATCTGTAATTCTAAAAAAAGGAAACTGTTCGTTCAGATTTGAATAGTTGTGCTGTCGAGAGTTTCCTCGCGTTCTCTTCGCTGTCATCCACAATTTTCCTTGCTATTCGCTTTGCCAACTCGGGATTTTTTCTCAATTCTTGAAGGAACCAACTCATTGGAATGCTAAAATTTTGTAAAAAATTCAATTTTATAAATGTTTGCTAAATATAAATAATTATTTTAATATTTTTTAAATAATGTATTTTAAACTACTGCTATTAGATAATAATACAATTGAGTTTTAATTAACTATTAATTATTTGAACTATACAATATTTCATGTATATAACAAGTTAAGTCTTCAAGTTGTAAAATTAATTTTAAATTATTATTAATAATAAACTTTTAAGTTAAATTTCTATTTTTTTAATTCATAATAAAATTAATATAATAATAATAGAAAGTTTTAAAATGTGATTGTTAAACGATCGTTGTTATGTCAGAACTTATAAGTAATTACTTTTTTCGATTTTTAAAAAAATTATAAAGTACGAGTTCCATGAAAATTTCTTTGACATCGTTTCATGATGTTTTAAAGATATAATAAATACTTCTGCTGAGTTCAGATAAAAATAAAATAATATACTTGAATCATATTAGTATTGCTATCACAGATATGCTACAATTAATGTATTTTATTTAAAAAATAAAATAAAATATAAAGTTCAAAAAGCAAAAAAAAACTATAATAAAAAAACTTAAATTTCTTAAAATAGTCGCTTTTATGTCAATTAATATTTTAAGAAAATTCGAATTGATTAGACTAAAAGTTCTTTAAGATGAACTTTTGTAAATTGAAAGAATTGCGTTTTAAAAAATTACTAAAGTTTCCATAATACTTTTCGAATATCCAAGCTATTTTATAATGAGCCTCTGAATCAAGCAAATTAAATACTACTTTAACGTTTTATTTTATATTTTAATTTTATAATTTGATCCTCTACAACAACATTCCTATTAAATAGACGACAAAACTATCAACGTACTTTTTAATCAATTATTTTTAATAAAAATAGTTTTAAAATCATATCAAAATTAATAATAAAAAATTTTATTACATAATGATTATTTATAATAATATTATGTAAAATAATTATTGTATATATAATTTCTTTCTAATAATTTCTTTCTACAATATCACCATTTAATTCAATATTTCATCAATTCTCATCGAAGAGTAACTGAAGCTTCTAAATATAAACAAAAAAAAATTAATTCGACGGATTAAAAATAAAAATAGAGAACAACAAATATTAAACAAAAATTATATAAGTAAAATTGAAAATCATTTGGTTTTTAATAATTTTGAAATATGATTAATAAATAAACTCATTTCTAATAGTTCTTTCGTAACCAATCATAAATACATTAAGAAACATTTATACAATGAATTTAAATAATATAATTGTATTTTATGTAATAAAACGCACATTTTATCAAATTCCATTTTATTGTTATGTACTGCATAATAAAATAATTCTATATCATTTTAAAAATTACTTGTACGTTTTGTTATTTATATGAATAATCCAAATTTATTCTTTAAAGGTAATAGTTTAATGAAAAAGTAAATTTCAATATTATATTTAGATTTATTGGTTTCAAATTAAGTTAAGAAAATGTTTGATAGAATAGCTTTTTAAATTGACAATAAGTTGTATTTAAATTTTTTTAAGGCTTGAAAAATAATGTGATCGATGATGGTGATAATAACAATGACAACAGCATAAATAAACAAAATAACATTAAAGTAATGATTACTCTATTATGTGAAAGAAAATACTAGTTTAAAATATTAATATTGACAATCTATCATTATTGATGAGCGACAAAATTAAGCCTTTAATTGAAATTATTAAATTTGAGTTATCAGTTAATGCACTTGGAAGTGATAATTCATGTAACGTATGCGAAAATGGTTATTACACAACTATAATATATATAAAATATTGCTTTATTAAAAGTTTGCTTTATTAAAAAAAATATATATACATATATATATATATATATATAAGCGCGTATTTCATTAATGTGAGTGCACATGTGTATGTAGTGTATGTACATAAATTTATATGTTCTATAGCATACACGAGGATTTTTTTCAACGCTTCAATTCATCAGATAATCGAATCAAAATGACCTTTGAAAAATTTATGCATATCAGAAATAAAAATCTGTCGAAGGAAACTCCATTGTTTTTCGATTTTGCACCTGACTACGCGATAAAAATTAATTCTGCGGTTACCACTTTCCAACATTGTTTTCTATTTTTTCTTCGCAATTTTATCTTTATATTCGCAGCTTTTATAAACTGTATTTGACTTTTTAAATTTTTTCACGAGAATTTTTACTTTAGCAATTTTTTCATTCTTCAGTATGAATATTCTAGCTCGTTTTTATACATGTTCTTACTATTTCATACGGAGTATCAGAAACGAGCTTGAAATTATGATAAAGTTTTCTAGAGCTACCTGTTCAGGAATTAGCCCGTTTGTAAAACTCTGCCAAAGTTGGCGGGAGGGTGGGGTGGGGGGAGGCGAGGACGAAGAGGTGGATAGGAAAGATGTAATTAACCGAGCCTTTTTTGATCGATGAGAACTGAAATTAAAATTCTATTCGGTAATATATGGAGATACGTCGAACGGTTATTTAAATGTGAAATTAAATGTTGAATATTGTATAGTTGAATAAATGTTGAGTGAAGCGTCGAAGGTAGTGGTGATGTAAACATTACGTCGTGTGTTTTCATGGAGTGTGGTTTTTTTGCAGAGCCTAATCTCAAAATTGAGTTGTAAGCTGAATATGATAATACCTGAATTTTTATATAGTTCTTTAGATAAGTCTTAATAGTTTTAGCTCAAGATGATCAACAAGTTACTTTAATTCACAAGATAATTGTAGCAATGTAAATATAAATTTGCCCTGAATTTTCCCTGATCGTCGTTTTTGCTACTCCAAAGTTCTTGTATAAATATATTAACGTCAAGTAACAATTAATAGATAAATAGATGACAGTAAATAGTAGACACTAAGTAATGTGTGAGTAACCGAATTGCACAGTGCCTGTAGCCTATTAGTATTAGTATTTATTAGTATTAGTATAATATTCACGCCTTTGCATGAAACATTTTCCTTTGAATGTCACTGCTTAATATCATTATTCTACCGTTTGTGCTGGCCGTTATTGTAGGATTAATTGTTAAAGTTTACATCTTGGAAAAGTGTAAGGATCGCCGAGCCGGGAAGGTCGACTCTTCGAGTTCCAAAACAATGAGTTTTCTGCTAAAAGCCATTCTCCTACGAACCTCGCATTTCTATGAAAGTCTTCTAGATTTTAACGGAATCTCGAACACTACCTTTAATAATATTTTTCTTATTTCTGCCTAGCTATATTGAGCTTTATAATTATGCGTGGCGCTGCTTCACTTTAAGCACACACGTACACGCTCCAATCCATTTCACTCTCCAATTATTTTCTCTGTCGCTCTCCTAATGTACTGCAGCTCTTATGCTTTGTCGCCTATTATTTACTCTTGCACAATATACGTATACACAACTATAAGCGAGTGATTTTAGTGTTTACATGAAATATTCATTTATTATTGTCAGGCAGATCAATATTGGTAACTATTTAGTAAGATGGCATTGAATTTGAAGCGAATGTACGTTTAAATAAGGAAAAATAATCGAGCATCATTTAAATTTAAATAATTTATTTCGCGTAAAAGCTACTTGTTTTTTTTCATTTTTTTTTTATTATTTTGTCTTTGTTAAAGCAAATTATTCTATTACTTCAATGAATTTAAACTACATTTTAAAAACATTTAATGATTTAATACTATAAAAAGTAATCATATCATGTAATATGTATTAAAATTTAAAGTATGATATTTAATATTTTTGATTTTAGTTTTCGATTTTATTGCACTTTTAACACTATGCATAGATATTTCAACAAAAAAAAAAATCCAAAATCTAAATTCACGTTGAATTCAATGCGTTATGCCCATGTGCGTACGTGCATGTTTTTTCCCTTAAACTAACTTGCTTACGAGACAGAGAGAGAGAGAGACCAATACAGAGAATTACGCATTGCTTAGAGAAGATTACACGTTTATAGGGACCGACAGTATACCTAAAACAACTAGCTGCGAGTCCATCATAATATTCATCTCGTTGGTGTATTTTGTGAGATGTCTACGTCGATCAACCCCTTAGTCTCGAATTTTTCAGTCCTCATGATAGAGAAAATAACTAGAGGTTTTTATATGAAAAGCCATAACACTCACTAAATATATATTCATACATGTTGAAAACTTTAGCGAAACTTTATTATACAAATTATTATACCAATGCAAATTATACAATATGAATAACAATATGAACGTATTAATTAAAGTATTTTTATTTTTAAAATAAAATTGATTATAATTATTATTAAATTATACGCTAATTATTCGGCATTATCTAGGACATACAATTTTACTATTTTAACAAGTTATATAATTTGTTAATGTTATTTTAAATTTATGAGGCTGTAACAAAATTTCGATAATGAACGATAAAATATAATTTAATAATAATAACTCAATAATAGTGTCTAAAATATTTTTTAAAAATTACAGTAAGCTGCATTAGTTTAATCGTGAATATAATACAAAAAAAAATAATGTATATGGTAAAATTACTTTATAGCATATTATAATAAAAATAATATATATATATAATTAAAAAAAATATTCTCTTGTATATTTTTTATGCGAATGTCAATAATTTATTTATAAATACTACTACGTCAAATATACGTGAAATAGTTTACGCAGAGTTTACGATATCCTAATAGTATTTATTGAGTTTATTAATAATTACTTAAGGACTCTTCACTAAAATCATTGTTACCGAGCAATCAAATTAACGTATATCAGTTCTGAAATATATCGTTAAAACTATAAGTGAACATTTTATCGTGTAAAAATATGTATATTGTAAATATATACGCGTATGTATTTAGTGCGAGAGCTTTAAATTAATAAAGATAATAGTAGATGGATAAGAATCATGCAAATTACATTGAAGCGATTTCGATCAAACGTATTATGAACACGAAGACAATAATATAGTACGACAATAACATAGCAGCTTTGACAGCACTTAATGTGCTTTTCTAAATGAACTAGGAATAAATACAAGCATTACGTGTCATGCTAATAGATATTAAAATATTAAAGAATAAATATTAAGCGGAAATAGCGCTAATCGAATGAAAAACAAATTGTCTGTCAGAATACATTATCTGACAAGTCATTTGACAAGGAGAATAGGTCATAACGTTTTTCTTTAATATAAATCATTTGTATGTAACTGCGAATAATATATTTTATAGCACACGATTATAATTAGTAATATAAACTCATTATAAAACTAATAGAAAAATATATTACTATAATAGAAAAAATATTACTAATTTGTAATATTTTCTTAAAAAATACTTTTGTAAGTATCGGTTTTTATTTAATGTATTTCGAGTTTCATTACAAATGATTTTACTGTATGTTTATATTAATATATTTATATTACTGTGTTAAAGAACTTTGTGCTATATAAATATTAAGAAATTTGATTAGTTATTTTTAATACATTTGCTTCTATTTAAAGATTATAATTTGTATAACAAGTTATTATAGTTATTAGTAGTAAAAATATTCGATATAATTTTTATTGTAATATCATTCTAATTATTATACTAAAAGAAAAAAAAATTAAAGCACTTGTATAATATTATAGACAATAAATAATTATATTGCTAACTTTTATAAAAAATCCTTTTAAGATTTTTTGATAAGTATACGACTAAATATTTGAAGAAGTTGGAGATATTATAAAAATATTAACCACATAAAGGAAAATATAGAATAATATTGAGACTATTTATATCTTATTTAAGTGACTATTATTAATAAGAAAATTAAATTATAGTTCAGTGTAAAGCTGTACGCATTATTTGTGTATGATCCATGTAGTTGATACCTCTAAATTTTTTAGATTAACGTGCATTTTCGTAAATAAAACAAATACTTAGAATTATATTTTTATTGTGATTAGCAAAATGAAGTTGAATTAAATAGTAAACCATTGTGTTATAAAAGATATATTGAGAATTAGTTTCTAGTGAACTTCTTCACCAGATTCATTATAAATTATTTAGTATATAATTGCCTTTAATAAGTGAATTAAGTAATTTTTTTAATTAATTTTTCATCTATAATTTTAAAAAAACGTATATTTTTATTATATCTTTAATTTATCTTCAATTTAATGATTTGCGGTTTAAGTTGTGGTTGCATATTAAATATAAATTTATGAAATTACACAAAGCATTTTTAAAATCTTAAACTGATAATAATGCACATCGAAAGATAATCAAATATCATATTTGAGGTAGAAACTCACCGAAATTTAACTTTAAAACTCAAATTATTTTGCAAATTTTAGATAAGACTAATAAAATACATATACATTATTGCATAGTGATAATAATCATTCTGATAAGTAGATTTAGCTAATGGAACTAATTATCATAAATTTTAACTACTTGAAGACAGAAATTACACTTGTGATTTGTAAGGAGTAATCTCGAATATCTAGTTGGAAATATGAATTAAATCAGATAATATATTTTAAAATACATATATAAATAATTATATTTGTACTACGATACCACTTAAACTAACTTCAATGGAAATAAGATTGTTGAATAATTGAAATAAAAAATGTTTAATAAGTTGAAAAGAAACTTTGGCAAAAACTTCTATTAAGTTTTACTATTAAAGTGGTATGGCACTAAAATGTTTATAATTAAATTTTTAATATTATAAATTGTTTTACAATATTATCTAGATTTAACTGTTCGAATTGTATCATACTATGCAAAAATCAACATATTAAAAATTCAATATTTTTGTAGTAACTTTGACCTATTTTACGTATGCGCAACTTATGAGATTTTGATATCAAGGCTTTATGTACAGGATTCAATTGTACATAAAAAATATTATTTGTGCTTTAGTATCAGAACTTGTTTTTATGGCCAAATATATCTGGAACACGTAGAAACTTCTATGTAATGTTTGTTAATTTATTACTTAAATATCATAGTATATGAGCATTTAAATGATCGCACCATCTTTTAGTTCTTTCATAAAAATAATTCATTATAATCATAAATATCTTTTCCTAATATTTTGTATTATACTCTCACAAAAAACACCATTAATTTATGATATATCATTTGAAATGACATTTTCAATTAAAATTGTTCGCATTTTAATTCGCATTTTAAGATTAAAAAATATAATGATTTTAAAATTTTCCTAATATTATTAATCTTTATAATTTTCACTTAAATCGAAAAGTAATTTAGAGCTTATTTCTCATATTGCAATTTAATCGAGAACATAATTAAATAATTAAATCGTAACTGAAGTTGTTTGATACTTATACATTAACCATATTTTAAATATAAATTTGAATGCAATGTTGTGGAGAATATTAATTTAAAGGTCATGTATTGTCCAATCGGACGTTGTTTCACATTTCTTTATAATATATATTTATGAAATCATGTCGTTAAGATAATATAAAAAATATATTTTATATGAAATTATAACGAATAAATAGTGAAACTTTGTTCTTGACAGAAATGATACGTTAATAATGCATTTGAAAAAAGAAATTTTTTATCGACTATAACAATAATATATATAAAAACATAGAAATAAACATAATCAATGAAAATATAAAAATAACTAAAATAAATTTGTCATTAATGTTGAAAATTATACTTTCATACACATTATAATACCACAGAAAATATTTTTTTAATTTAAAACATTTAAAAAATATATGTGTGCCAATAAGAAAAATATATTTATAAAAAAATACTATTTATGAAAAATTACATAGAGCATTTGAGTTAAATTATAGAAAGTTTATAATGTGATTTAATATATTTAAACATACGTATATTCAAATATTATAAACAGGTAAAGAAATTTTATAATGAAGTATTCTAATCTATAATATGTAATTGATCATCATATTATATATTCTTTTGTTAATTTAATACTTCATTATCAATTATCTCTTTTAATAAATAATTATAATAATAGTTAAAGTATACGAAGAATTTTTTGCATTTGAGGTACGTGTGCAATATTATAAATATGAGGTAATTTTTATTTTTTCGTAAAAAAATATTTTCATCTGAACATATTTAGTAAAAACTTTGTTAATACGTAAGATATTTTACTAAAATATGATTGTAATGAAAAAATTATCTTAACATATATCTTTAAATCATTTGTTACATAGTAAATAAAAATAATAATATGCTGTTGAAATATTTGAAATGTTTATAAAGTTGAAAAATAATTTGTGGTATAAATATAAAAGTGCATTTTTTAACATAAAAACTTTTTCACATCCAAACCCAATCTTTATATGTGTGTGCGCGCGCGCGTTTGTGTATGCCTGCAAATTTATGTACGCACTTATATGCATATACGGATAATTTTTAAAGCAGAAACAAGACAGTGTGATATGGAAAATGTGCTTTACAATTTCTATCTACAGAAAATGAGATTGAATACATTAAGCTTAATTGATTCCACTTTAATACATTTCACTTAAAAAATGATCGGCTTTTAACTGCAAAGTGTACTATAAACAGATGGGATTTAATATAAAGTATGTAAAAGGTATTGAAAGTCAGCTCCTTATATTTAAACAGAACCCATAAATGTAAAGATATAGCCCAAACCAGCGGAAAACTCATGAAAATTGATATCTCGCATTATTTCTTCTCGGCTTATCCGGCGATCGGATTTAAAATTACTCAGCCAAAACGTCACGAACCTTTGCGGAGAGTTTTGCAGCAGCAGCATCATAATCTTCTCGTACTTGTCCTGCTTAGCGATTTCGCGCTTCCCAAATCCAATGGCTGTCGAAATATATTCCGGTTGGAAGCCTCGTGTTTCCCTTGGTTTTGTTTGTGGCTTTACAAAGTGTACACAGTTTCCAGAGCTCATGCCCTCACCCAAAAGAACACCAATGAGGGCCACACTCACAATAATGGTAGCTCGCATGTTATCCTGCAACGGTGAAAAGTAAAGGAGATAATGAATTTTGCACGACCAGTCATCTGTAACTTAAATAATTGTTACATTTATTATTGATTGTGGGTGAGTGGGTCGAGTCTAGATAATGAAAATAGCCGATATAATTCACCGCGCAATTAACTATCTATTTCAAATAAATTAATTTTAATATCTATGATGCACTCGATCCATCTGTTACGTAACCCTTAGATTTTGCTAACATTCCACTGCTTAAAAGCGGACCAATAAATAGTAATATTTATTAAAGCCTTTTTCTTATATTTTATAAATCCAACCATAAATGCTATTGGCGAGATATATTAAATATAGTAACGGTGATAAAATATACTTTATTGAAATCATGAAAGTATTTTTGAACTTTTACTGCCATTAAGATAAGCAATACGTGCATATTTTTTCATAAATGTGTGAATAAATTCAAATAATTTAATTGTATTATATAAACGTAATTAAAATTTTGTTTCGATTAAAAACTATAATCTTATAATAATACAATAACATATATATATATATTAAACAAATGAATTATTTTGTCCAGTTTAACATGATATAATAATAATAAATTTCTAACTTATTTTTCATGAAAATAAATAAGAATGAATTTTACATTAAAATATTCACACTTTCATTTTAATAGACAAATTAAACCGTATACATACACATGCTCACGCGCGCACGCATATACACATATTTAAATACTTCTCGCTTGAATAACCGTTAGATGAAATTTAATAACATATACTTATATTTCATAAATAATCATTATAAATAATAATAGATATATGTATTTTGATAAAAAGAACTGTTTGTTACGCACACATACATTGTACAATTACGTATAATATTGTGTAAGTCATTTAGTGTTATTATGGTTTCATGTATGATATGCAAATGAAGAACCCTTCATTTACTCTACTGTCATTCCAGCCTAAAATTATTAACAAACAATGGATTATTGTTTTTATACCTCATATACAATTCATCTTTATTCGAATATAATAATTTTTTATAAGATTATAATAATTTTCTATGAGAATATAATAATGATCTACTATTATCGTAAAAATATAACGATATTATATTAAAGTAAAGGCTATATTCTCTATCAACAATAATATATAAATGTATAGATGTATTACCATAAGAATATTTTCATTACTATTAATTAACGTAGTAACCTAAATATTTATTATATAATATATAAATTTTTACTGAAATAACAAAAAATCGAAACAAAGTAATTCAGAACAATAAAATAATAAAAATAGAAGCAATACTAATAAATCATTTGTTATAAATATTTTTTATTATATTATCAATAATTTATTTATCATACAATTACATCTTACTAAAAAGTTGAAAAATTACAATTATTGTATTCTTTATGTAAACAAGAGCATTATTATTTTGATTATTATACTTTGATAATTTATTCAAAAAGTGAAAAATTAATCGTATATATTTTATATATTTTAAACTAATATTTACTACAATACGTTTACACTATTCATTTATCGACTTGTATTTGCATTTTATACTAAAATATATGATAAAATATTGTTACTTATATTTTAGTAATTAGTTTTATTTAACAATAAATCTCCTTTTTATTACTACATATGTATATTATTTTAATTTATTTTACCTTCGAATAATCATGCATTTAAGTTACTTACATGAAATCCCAAAAATGTTTATAACATTACAATTCTCAATTATTTAAGAACCAAAGTACTTTAAAAAATAAATACATGGAAATATAAGGATTAGATAAAAATACTTTTACATTATAACACGGATGAAAATAATCCTATTTAAATAAAGTATTATTATGAATAATGGATTAATGTAAATAAAGTTCTTATATTACATTTTGAAATATAATGTTTTTAAATATAACAATTTCAATTGTAGAATATTTTAAATTGTATTTTGTATTGTAATTAGTAAAACTTAGGTAAATTTCATTTGTATATATTAAACAATATTGTAAGCTTATTGAGGTAAATATTTTAACTTTTAAGAATGTAAATTAGTCACAAATTTCACATATACAAATTAACTAGCCACATGCATGTATAGATAAATGTTCTTTTATTCAAATAATTTGTAATATTATTTCATAGCTTTCAATGCACGAAATATTGAATATAATATTAAATTGTAATAAAAGTATAAAAGCTCTTTTAATAGATTAATAAATTCTAATTAATTGTGTAATTTACTTTAATGGTATATTTATTGAACATTATTAGAATAAAAATCTTAAAGTTTGTATATATTTGTAATTTTCTATTCATATAATTCATTTTTTATAAATCATATATAAATATATATATTTGTTTTTCCAATGTAACATTTTTAAAAATATGTAAAAAATTTTTCTAATAACATAATTCACTTTTTAATATTGATAAATTTTTGACGAGCCGTACAAAATGTTTGAACTAAAAGTACATAATTGAATGTACAGGTAAAAATACACGATCATTTTATTAATTTTCTTTTAATAAAAATAATTCTTTGCATTTTATAATTATAATAAGAGAATGATTAAAAAGAAAAGATCAATAAATATATTTAAAATACATTGATATTACATTTTATAAAACATATTGATAATAATTGGCAGTTAATATTTTTTATTTTTTACATTTTAAATAATAAATTTCGATTATGATTATTCTGTAATATTTGACAACCCGTCAATTCATGTAGACAAAAACTTTTCAAATAAGAATATGTACATTTGACTTAAATATATGCTGTCACCTTACGATCAATATAAGTATGTATAATTTTCATTTTCAAACCACGAATTTGTCTTGTTTATAGAGCTCTTTTATAAATAAGGAATTAAATAACTGACTTTTCGTCAGTCTACGTCAGTTATAGTGACAGCATTATCAATAATTTACAAGTAATTCAATCAATAACACATAGATGCAGAAATCGTATTATCGGGCATACGAATTTAAACGAAAAATACGCGTCATACGTAGGAAATATTTGTAAATTCACGTAGAAAATGCTTTCAATACATTATTACATACTAGAATAATAATCGTGTCGTATCATACAACTTATTCAATTTTTTTAATCACGTTTCAACCGATACATTAGACTTTGATACAATTAGCAATGTAACATACCAACCCGAACAGCCCATATAAACAAATTCACTCACACCTACGCGCTCGCATCCGAATCTTAATACCTACACCTACAAACAATGCTAATGATCATTAAGATCTTCGACACGCAAAAGACTTGAAAACTTACTCAAATTTGTTCGAATGAGCAGTAATTTTTCAGACAAAATAACTGCTTTTCAAAGAAGTTGATAAAGTTTTGAAAATATTTTATATTTCATGAACATTATCACTTTTCCTGCATTTATCGAAGCCCTTGCACGTCTCGCGCATAGTTTTACATTCGAAAGACAAAGCTTATATTACAAAGCTCATACAAAATCACTACTACAACAGACTCAATAAAGAATTACAAAGAACACGATAAAAGCTCACGAATTTCAATGGCAATTAAGAACTGTAAAGTCGGGAGATTCTGCGCGCGTCCGAAGACTGGAGAAGCAAGAGCCAGGCAAAAAGCAACGAAACTCGAGATCCCTCTTCCCTCACAAAAACCTCCGCGCACTCCACGAAAGCTCCTGGCGAATGGCGAGGTGCCCCGATTCAAGCACGAGGATGGACATAAAAACGAAGAATTCTAGCGATATGAGAGCTTCACGCTCCTGAAAACAACCCTCGCCAAGCAGTCCCAATCAGTCGCACATGCTTCCAGTATTCGAGTCCCGAATCAAGGTTAAGTCGGTAGCTCTCGGCAACTGAACTACCGATTCGATCGCCCTGTGCTTTTGTAGGCAGCTACAACGCCTCCAACTCCAAGCGCCCCCGGCGTATTCTGCCAACGCCACCGCCGCCGCCGCCGCCGCCGCCATCGCCGTCGCCACCACCACAGCCATAGCCGTCATTGCATCGCCACCCCCCCCCCCTCATTCCCTCTCTCACTCTCTATCCTCCATCAGGGTGTATGGGAAGTCTCGAGCTGACACGACAGCAGCTCGGCTCGCTCTTACCGGGAGCGTCGCTCTTAGGAGCCGCGGTTGGGTGCGCGATCGAGCGCCAAGTCCGGCGATCGTCTCCGGATGATTAGGGTAATGGAAGGCGACATGAAATGCTCGTAAAAAGCCAAGAGGGTCCGCGAGCGCCAATTGTCGATTTATCAAAGCCGAGGAGAATTGAGACGGAGATCCAGCTGGTTTGAATGCTAGCGCAAGCTAAATAGTGAATTTGTTAATTGGGATTGAAGTAGCGCTTATATGCAATTGCAGGCGCTTGGGAATTGGAAAGAGAAAGTGTATGGGGTTACGCAGATTTGTGGAGTGCGCGGCTTCTTAAGTTTTTTTTAATTTTTTCGAGTAACGCGGCCGGCGTCGTCCGCACTCGTATTTTCCAATGGATATTTTACGATTATGTTTTGCGATGGAAGCTACTTTTTATTCTTATAGAGAGAGAGACTTTTTCCATATTGGCTAGGGAGATTGGCCATTGGAATGAAAATGTTATTAGTTATTGCTGGATAATCGATATCGATGTCAAGCTTCAATTTCGATAATACTTTATTTTCTCTCAGTATAAGACCCTTAACGTTAAAGAAGTATGATTGGACGAATTATATTATAAATGTTAATACACAAAAATTTTAAAATCTGCTTAAAATGTGATTGCGATGCATCCCGATTTGGCTTAGATGATAATGAAAGATGAGATTTTTATTTTTTTCACAACATGTCTTCAAAGTACTAAAAAGTTGTACAATCTTATATTATGACAAAATTTTGAATCAAAAAAATTCTTCATATTTAGATTTATCTTCACCTTTTTATTTGCATCAAGTACCTTCGATCTCATAATAAATGTTTGCTCCGAAAGTTTATATCGTACTGTTTTATGACTAAGTGAAGTAACCTTTTTTACTAATTAATTTTTTTTTGCCACAATCTTGTATTGCTGCAGTAAGACGATATCTATATTTTGAATATAATCACTATTAAAAGTACACATTTTTAAAGAAAATAAGCTTTATTAAATTCAAATTAAATTCAAAATATTTTACCAAATTTCTATTTATCAAGAGACAGACATAAATTAACTTGTCTATGCGAAGTAATGACAAAGTTATTGAACGTTGTGTGTATTTTACAAACATATGTATTTAATTATTAAATTTCAGTTCATTATAAAACCATTTAAGATTATAAATTTATTTTACATCCTTTAATCATTATACACGCCAAACACTGTTTGCCCATAATAAATTGTTGAATGCTTATTTTATTAGTTTATAATTATTTTATACTTAATAAATACAAAATGGTTTTTATTAAATAGACAATTCTTATATAAAATATAGATCCAAATTATGTCTAAAATACTCTTTCAATTTTACCAATTCAATTATTGCTATGAAAAACGCATAATATATAATAGGGTTATGCGCATTGCATTCATTTTTATTTATTGATTTAAATTAAACGCCATTTCAATTAAGTGTTAATTAAGGTGGCTATTATTCTGAAAAATAGCTGTAATAAAGCAGTAAAGGAAAAACACGTGAGAAAACGGAAAGATATGAAGGAAGAAAAGAAAACCTCTTTGAAATGTAGTGATGAGTATTAATTAGAAATCCTTAATTTTACAATAAAACTTTACACATTGCATAAGATAAATCACCAAATTATCTATATTATCACAAACGAAACATCTTGTTATATCCAAATATATAGAAATTATCTTTTCGTCGAATGTAAATCTTGAGCTTCAAAGTACTTACGTAAAGCACATATTACTTTTACTTAAATCTGTTGAAAAAGTACTCTTTATGCTACGCTTATAGGAGATTTCTTGGTAAATCTCGAATCGCAGAGTTACCATATAGCATATGTGGGAATGACGATAAAAGAAAAAGATAAAACTTGTTCGATGTGTTCGATTATCGTATTTATATTGCTATATACTTACTTAACTGGTATATACAGTACAAGTAAAAATATTATTAAATACACTGGAATTTTTTACGAGTATCAAGTAAATTATGATTTATAAAGAGGGTATGAAAAAAAGTATGTTACATTTGAAATTTTTAAATTCATTCGTGAAAGTTTATATATAATTATTGAATGTAGATAAGAATAAACGATTCTTCACTTAAATGAACTTTTGTATGAAAGTTAAAGAGTTCCTCTTTAAAGTTCCTCTTAAAGCTAAATTTAATATAAGAAAGGAAGAAAATGTAAGATTATATGAATTATTAATAGTAATATTAATATAATTAATATCTGGTTTTAAAACTCTGTCCTAATTATATTAGCTCCTTATTAGACTGTAACTTACTAGATTGTTTCACCATTTTTTTTTTAACGCTTAAAATTAAATATCTACAAAATATATTGAATATTAAGGCTTTATATTATTGTATTAGAGATAAATAAGTTAGCATATTCTGAAATATAATATTAAAATTAAATTAATGTATTCTAATAAGTGTTTATGTTATAGTTTATGTTGCAATACTATAAAACTCAAGTTACATACAATTTTCTTCCAATTCTAATATATTACTTCAAGATAAATCTATATTCTTTCAAGTAGGTAAGGTTATAGATTATTTTATCATTCGTCTATATATAATACTCAAAAATAAATATATCCACTGAATTTTTCCAAGTTCTTACATTTGGGAAATTAGCTCAAATTGAACTACATATAGCCCGAAGAATAAATGGTTTATTGCTAAAATATTGTTTAAGAATTATAATTTATGTCCAATTAAAAGACATTATTTATATATTATTTTCTTTTGAATTTATTATGCTTTTCTATAATCAATTTGTATCGAAACCAGCTTAATTTACATTTCTTATGACGATATTAGTGCATACGTAGATCACAAACTGATTGTTGTTATTTTTAATTTAATGATTTCGTAACGGTATTTGAAAAAAAAAAGTATACAAGTATAATTATGAGCGGTTTGAATGAAGATTTTAATCACTGTTTTGTCAACTTACTTTGTACGCAATAAGATTTATCAATAACTTATTGTTGAATATAAAACAAATTAATTTATTTAGAAATTATAATACATACACTAACAATGGCACTTGATAGTGAAATATTTAAACAGTTTTTTGAAAAAAGGAAAATTCATAAAATAAATAAAACAAAACTTATGATCTCTGTTCGAATCGTATTTCGACTTTATGGGAGATTAAAATAAAAAGATTTATGATTCCTTGGGAATAAAAGGGAGGCTGCGATGCGAACTTGCTTTTTAAATTTTGATTTTATGTGCTTCTACAATGAATATATCATTTCAAATCGAACGAGGGTTTTTCCTGAATCTTATCAGTTATAAGCTATTTCACTCCTTTAAATTGTCCTTCTCTTTCTCTCACTTTTTACAAGGGCTCAAGTTGCAAATAAATTAATCCACCATAAATACTGATTACATAACCCGAACACTTTAGCTATGCTAATAACGAATTATTGTACTTTTCTTAAATAAGCAAATTGTATAAATAATATTCGTTTATAAACTAATACTACGTTATTATGTTACACGTGTTTTATTATAAATTTTTTTTTTTGGAAAAAACAAAATATTAGCAGAATATAATAATTAAATGGCAATATAGATATGATAATTGTATACACATTTATACGCTAAATTTTCTAAATTAATTACACTAATCTAATTTTACGTAATATAATGCATTTACTTATTATTATTATTATACCAAATAATAACTTGGTGACAATATTTATTAAACTTATAAATTAGTGGAAAAACTATTATTCTAGATAATTAATATTGCTCAACATAATTTAACTCTTAAATTTGTCTCTACAACTATTACAAGTTGTATAATTAATTAGTTAAAAAATATTTTATCTTGATTTTGTTATGTAATAATATCCAAGCATATTATTTTTATAAATAGTTCAAAATTAATTTATTATAGCCTAAAAATAATAGCAACGTAGGAACTAAGTAGGTGAACTACATTAACTCTTCTGCATTGTACGTTATTATTTTAATTTTTATAATAGCTCGAAGGACTTTTAATGGTTTATATTGTATATGCACTCTCAAAATTTTTTTCATTCAAGTTACTCTTCTACCATTTTTATAACATAAAATTTACATATTTTTTTTCGCATAGAATATAATAAATATATGATTTATCTAACAATAAATAATTAGTGATTACGCGATTTCAGAAGATTTATTAAGCCAGATATAATAGCAAATATAATGTAGCAAAAAATAATTTTATTTACAATTCTGATTACTTCTAGCAGTAAAAGCTGTGCTCAAAGCAAAATTGCGTTTCAATAAGAGAAATTGTGTTTCTATGAAAAGAAAGAATGATAAAGAGAGAGTGAGAGAGATTAAAAATAATTTTAAAATGTATAATGATATATATTCAAATCTTCTTTTTATATTTGGTTATTTTAAATGAATGATTGACTTAAGATTTGAAAAAAATATTTCTTCCTTTTTCATTTGCAGAATTAATTTACCATGAATTACGTAACTGATGTGTGTGTGTGTATGCGTTATATTAATTTAATATGAGAGAAATAGAATAATTGCATTGACGTAAATAAAGTTACATCAAATATAATTTTCAACCACTTGGCTAGAACTCATTTAAATTATCCTACTGCAACCGCGTATCGATAGCTACTTATTTTTTATTTCGTGTAATTTAATCTGAATTATAAATATATTATAAATATTTATAAGAACGATAACATTTTATTTTTACTTAATTTTTTACCGAAGTTTCACTAGAATTCTTTCGATACAAATTATTTATTTCCTAGAAGTGGTAGTGTTTAAAAATAAAACTAATAACTATATAAGCTCACATTTTATTTTCTAAAAAATAAACATTACATTTAAAAATTGAACAGAAATTATACTAACCATATTACCCAAATATTTTATATTTCATTTAATTTCTGCTATTTTAGTTATTTTTTTTATATTTAATTTATTATTGCATGTAATAAATATTCGGATAATTTAATTATAATAATTTATTTTATTTATTCATATATTTATTTGTATAGTGTTTATGTCTCATAGAATCAGAAGTCTAAGTTTATTGTTAAATTAAAGCAGAATAAAATTGCATTCACTCTTACTCATATCGCAGTACATAAGCTATATATTGTCTTATATAATTTATATATTGTTACTGGACATTAAAATATAGATTACATTTTTCTATTATGATCTTTTGTTATCGTAATACATTAAATTTATCAATATTGAAATTCTCGAAAAACTTCATTTTTCTTTAAGAATGATAATGTTATATATACAATGTGCGTATGTATATAATATTATATATTTCAATAGTCTATTATGCATAAATAAATTATGGAATGCTTATTAATTATTAAAATGCCAAGAAGTGCGGAATATATTTATTAAAACTTCGTTCATCGTGTTATTTCCAGCCGCTTAATATTCAATATTGATTGAGTTCAACTAAACTAAATTTCTTTGTAGCATTTTTACGTTCATGATACTAGTTTCAATTAAAAAAATTAAATTATTTCAACCGGGATAAATGTTTGTCTCACTTGCTTCTCTAAATATTACATTTAATAAACAAAAAATATTAGCTTTCACGTATATATTTCAAAACGAGCGAAAACGTGAATTTCAGCTATTTGTTTCAGACTCGAGGGCTCAATGAAATCGTAAATAATTCAATAATTTATATCAAAAATAACTTTTAGAAGTAGTAATAGTTGACGTGGGAACTACTTTTTAATAGGAATTTTTTATCAATATAAATGTACAAAGTAAAAAGTTTAGTGAATAAAAAGAAGACTGGAAAACTCCATAAGCAAAAAAAAAAAATATTAAAAAATTTTTCCTTTTTTAATTTACATAAGTATAAATTAAATAATTTAAATAATTTAAAATTAAGTATCCTTATAAATATAATAATTTAATAAATCAAAGTTAATAACGTATATTTTAAAAAGGCTGTATATTAAAATAACATTAAAAAATACGTTAAAATTCACTTTTTATTTATGTCATTGTTATTTTATTTTATAATATATTTTTACCATAAAAAATAGTAATTTGATTTTTAATTTTTGAATGATTAGAAATATCAAAATTTATAAATACGTTCAAGTATAATTTAAAACTATTTCTCCCTAAAAGATATTTCAAGTTCTTTTCGTAATAAAATAAACATTCAAATTACATTGCAAATATTGCAAAAGAAATGAGTATTTTAACTTTTTAATTTAATTTAACTTTCTCAACAAAATCCACTAATCTTTATTGTGCTCAAATTAATAGTAATTAAAATTATTTCATTTTAAATGGTTTTATTATCTGTAAACAGTTAAAATAAAAATAAACCAAAAATACCAGGACACATATATTATTATTATTAATTTATAAATTCTTTGTTCTTATAATTATTGGTTAATCTACATCGGCATATTCCAATTTTCTTTAGATGAAAATATATAAAATTTATATATGCAGTGCACAAAGTTGAAAAAATATTTCTAAACTTAATTTTTAAGAGAATAGAATGTTAAATAGTAATACAATCTTTGTAAATGTGTTTTTCTTTGTATTGTTTTTGTTCAAATTTAGTAATCGTGTATTTTTCTTTAATTTATCTTTTATATGCAACTTTCTGTATTTTGTAAGATATCATATTAATTATGAATTATTTATATAATATTTTATGTATTTCTATAAAGAATATTTTTTAAGTGAGATTAATTTAATGATTAAGAGGCAGTGCAGTACAATCGCCAAGTTACACATATTCTGAATCAATAAGATGTTGTGATGTGTTGATTTGTCGATATTATACTTAAATGCATACTATTATAAACATTATTTACCGGACAAAAATAATATATCATATTTATATAATATAGTTAAACGAATAATAAGAAATGTGATGCTAACAATAACTGATTCCTTAAGCATCTTTTCTACAATAAACTTTATATTTTCATGAAAAATACGAAGCAGTACATTTTAATAACTACAACGTAATCTCTTGAACTAAATCCAAATAATTAGTTGTTAATAAAATCCAAATAATTAATTGAAAAATCAAAAGTGTACTATAATTACGTAAAAAACAGCTCTGCTAATCTAAATTACGCAAGTACGGGACGTATAGTCGCCCTTCAGCTTCAAGTAATGGATATTAACTAGTTATAAGGCAGTGGATACAGTGGCGTTACTGGCCAAACAAAGGAAAGCGATGAAAGATCATCGATAAGAATACTAGGAGGAGTCATCGAGATATCAGTAGTTCTGGGACAATCCGAAGCAGTTCATATGAGGACTTTTCGCTACTCTCGAGGCGATCTGAGCAAGCGAAATCGCGTGGAACAACTGCAAATGAATGAGTGCAAGGGAAATTAATGTACGAGTATTGACGTAGGCTTAGAAGTGAACACAATCAAGTATCGCAATTAGTTGCAATGAGCCATAGCTGTATATACGAGGCGCATCACCTAAGTAGCGAGAAAGGATAATATGAATGGAAAATCCACCAACTAACACAATAAATAACGCAGCAATTAATCATCGACATTGAGAAATAAGTACAGTGTATGCAGTATATACTAATTTTATAATTATTTACCACGGTAAATACTGTAAATATTACATATGCCCAGATATTAGTGTCGTGAAACAATCGACTACATTTAATGCATAAAGAAATACAGGTTAATTTCAATTATAAATAATTCTATAACTAATACAATAATACTTTAGATAAAATGCCGGGATACGATGTACTAAGTAGTAATGAGGGAATAATTTTGAAATATACTAAAGTATAAGCAATTTAAATCTTAAAATTAAGAGAAAATTACTATACTACATTATTTTCTTCATGGTAAATATCTTTTGTTTTTCATTTTTATTTAAAGCTATATTAATCAGTCTTTAAAAATACTTTTACTTATTTAGCTGTAATTTCCATTTTCAATGTCATGCCTTTACGTTTAATTAAAAAATAATTTATATTAGGCAAAAAAATTTTCAATAAGATTTTTTTCATCTAATAATCAATTTTTTCTTTTTAACAATATTTAAAATAAGAGAAATTTAAAATTGCCGAAAAATATATAAAAAAATTTATAATTCATTTCAAAAGAATCAGTAGTAGCAAAGATATTATTAAAATGAAACAAATTTTTTTTAGCTTATAATTTTCCTTTAAATTAATTATAAATATAAAGTATATAATCGAGCCTGGCTTTGGTTTTGTTGTCGGAGATAGTAAAATTTTAATTATCCAGTTATTTCATGCTTATTTTTGTGAAAAAGTTTTAATTTATTTCATTTTTTCTTGAATTGCAACTTTATACTTACATGCTTACATGCGTGACGATATAGCGTCTTACATTTGTAATTGTAGCCGTGACATTGAAACTACAGATTAAAATACAGATAGAATTTATTAATCTACTTATAACTATATTTTCAGAATAAAGAGTTTTCTATAAACTTAAGTGCTTGTGCAATAATTTCGTTTAAAAATTTAACTCACTATATTATTTACATTTTTAAATTATAAAGCAATTGAATTATCTTTTTTTCATGTGTATATAACGCAAATGGAAATGTCTTGATTCTTTTAATTATTTTCTTATCTTTTATGCATACGCAATTATAATGAATTTCTAAATAAATATTAACAATATAATCATAAGTGCCAATTCATTATTCTTAGGAATTAAACTTCTACGAGGATAACGAAATTAAGAATTTCATTCGAATTATAAAGACAATATAAATATTATTAGATATATATAATTGTTTAATATCAATATAATTGATCTTGCATGTTTCTAATGACATTTATATACAAATATTTAAAGTAAAACTAAATTTATTGTTAACGAAATTTTATTTTTCATTATATTAGAGACTAATGTTATTATTTTAAAATCTAAAATGATATCTAAAATTTATAAAGTTGTTAATTATTGAGTACGTCGAAGGAATGAAAAATAAAATTTAATATTTTTATCATTACAAATTACAAAAACGGCAGTTCGTTTACTAACTCTCATGTGTTATCAACAATACAGTACTTTCTAATTTTTCCTAAAAAAATTTAATTATTCATACCTCAAAACCATATTTAATTTAATCGTGCATATAAAATCATATTCAATTCAGTCATCAATAATCAATTTGTACAGGTAAGAATTAAGTTTTTTAATGAATATATAAACGTTTCTAGTACACTAATCATCAAACAAACATCAACAAACAAACAAAACATTATTAATTAATTAAAGTAAGCTTAATTCATTGAAATCTAGTTTGGTTAACTTTTAAAAAATTAATTAAATAAAATCACATTCCTACAAACGACTAATGAAAAATCATTTGTTAAAAAAATTGATAAATTCCGAATGCAGTATATATGGAAATAATGCATTATATTGCCATTTTTATTATTTAGTTTTTGTTTTTCAATTTATTATTAAATTTAAGAGTGCAGCAAATGCATACAAATGAAATAATCAAATTACGAATATGTAGGAATAATTGAGATTTAAGGTCCGATTGTTGAGAGCCTTAAGATATTGGAAAAATATATTGCAGAGGGGACAAAATTCTAATGGTGATTACATTACTCAGATAAAAGTGCATGGAAGTCCTACATAAACTTTGATAAATATTACGATGAGTGTACACCTTTGAATAAATTATACCGAAGCTCGCCAACATACGATATGGTTGAATGAACATACGTAGCGTTGAGCGCCCCTGACCTGCTGTTAAGATAATCACTTTGGATGTAAGTAAAAATACCTATTAAATGGTAATGAGAATTGAAAAATTGAAAATATTTAATCATTGTAAATGTCTGAAATATTCGCATGGATAGTATGGTGAAGGGAGAATTTCAGTAAAACAAGTATGGTATTTGGGTGGAAGATGATTATGATTTTAAATCATAATTAATTTTGGATTAAAATGAATAAAATAAAGTGAAACCACTGATTGAAATATTGTAATCCACTTACAAAAATTATCAAAATTATATTATAATTTTTTCTTTAATTCTTGTATTTAATTCTTAATTAATCCATGAAAATAATACTTAATTCACAGAATGTGATAACAGTTTAACTGTATATATTGAAGCGGAAAACCATTGGATTAATTATATATAACATTTAGATTAAGTAATCAAATGGTTATCATGTATAAGTAAAAAACCAACACATAAGTATAACATTTATGTTAGAAACAATTGAGTAAGACAAACTAACTTGTTTTATAAGATCTTTGGCAATACCTTGTACATAATAAATTATTAAAAATCTAATCTTATAAAATATTCAGATGTATTTTTAAATATACATACAATCATTTGATTATTATACAATTAATAAAAATAGCATTACGGTATAACTATTAAGATACAGATAATTAAACTAAAATTTATATGTTTCACATTGTAACATTTTTGTAACATTTGCAACTAGTAAATAAGTAGATTATATAAACTTATTATATATATATGAAATTTTCAAAATAATATTTATACTCAACGAATTTTTTTCTAGCAAATGCTCCCTTCCAGAATGCTAATTATTTGATTAGCAAAAATAAAAAATGACCGATTCGATAACATTTGTGTACTAAATATTATATTCGACAGATTTGCTTATGCTAGTTTTATTTTGCATGTTTTGAAGGAAATAAAAATCATTAAAATGATTCTGTTCTAAAGTAAATGAATACATTTTCTTAGGATGCATTGTTAAATATATATGTACAAATTAAGTTTACGAGATTTAGTTTACATTCAAATTAACATCATAAACCGATAAAACAAATATTTAAAATAATACAATTATTTGAATATTTATATAATGCAAGTAATTACAGATTAAATGCGCAATAATTGAAAAAATACAAATTTATTTTCAATTCAAAAGTTATAATAACAGTAATATTTAACTGCCCTATCATAATACAAAATAACCTTTTGAAGATTATCGATCAAAATTATTAAAATTTAGTTTGAGATAAATTTTTAATACTTCTTCGTAATTATATTTATTTACATTCAAAATCTAATTTATTTATTAATATTTGTATTTTAAAATCAAGCAAATATTTCAGTCATATTGTAGAACACAAAATTGTTAACATTTCTACTTACTGTAATCGTTGACTTATCATTATATAATTTTATTTTATTTGCTATTGTAATATGATATATGATATGATATATGATCTATATGATATTGCAACAAATCACATTTATTGATTTAAAATAATTTATAATATTATTATATTGTAGAATATTAAAAGAATTAACATATGCCAAAGTCACAATTATGTATGTAGATTCAATTATTATAATATTGTCATTGAATATTAATAATGAAAGGTCAAATACTTTGGAGGACAAACAAAGGGAATGAATATATTTTACTTGGGTGCATCAATGCAAAAAAACATTTATACTCTGAAAATAGATAAATATGATGCACCATAAAATTAATGAATTTCAATAATTTTTTTTAACACAGGAAACAAGATCTAAATTATAATATACAAATTACTAAATATTTCCTTATAATAAATTTGATTTAATATTTGTACTCATTGAATTCAAGATTATTTTGAACCAATATATTTGTATATATATATATATATATATTTATATGTCATTGTACATATTAATATGTTTGTAACTAAGATAATTTAATACATGCATATTAGTTCTGTTATCCAAGGAACAAGAATTAGTAGATTTCATTTTTAATAAAATAATAAAATAAAAACCATTGAAAGCATTGGATTAAAAGCATTTGTTTATTATTCCTCTAAAAGTAAAATAATAGAGAAAGATGAAATTAAAAAGTTTAATTTAAAGCATAAAAAGAATTGTTTTAAATTGATTGAAAAAGTAAAAAATGTAACATTTGTTACGGAAAATTTCAATTTTTATTATCATAATAATGAAATATTAAATAACAAATTAACAACATCCCTATTTACAAATCAATTTTAACTATTAATATTCAATAAGTATTCGATCAGTTCGTAATCAAATTTGTCATTTTTTTAAAACTCCTTTTTCAAAAAACGCTATAGTCAAAAGTAAGACCATATTCAGCTCTTCTTTTACATATTTATTTTGTAACTTATAATAATTTAAAATATCATCATTTATAATTATCGATGAAATATTTTTTAATCCTTTATATTCCTTTCGTAATATTGCTTTGAACACAAATTCAGATGATACCGTTTCCACACCGTGATACAAGTTAAAACACCGAGCTGTAGTAAGTGGTCGCATCATAAAACAGGTTGTGCTTGGGTCATCGTACGTTTCTAAAGTCCAATGAAACAATTGCATTAATATTTTAAAATTGGAAAATAGTAAAATTCGAAAAATACCTTCTTACCAGTTGAATTTGTTTTAAATAATGTGGTCAGTATTACCGAAGATATCTGCTGTTGACGTAATACTAATCGATATAGAGAAGAATTGGATTTTGGTATTTTTAGCGCTACTTTATCCCTTTCCAGAATGTAATTATTTGACTTATCTATACTATGAGCAATAGCACTTCCCTGGAACAATTTATAATAAATTATACTAATAAAATTCGGTCGATATCAGTCATTTGATTATATTTACTATCTTCATCATTTCGAACGAATCTGCTGTCGAATCTACATTATAAAACGTTTTACTCTTCCACGATAATACATTTAAAGTAGAATTATTTATATCTACTTTACACCAACTGACATTATTTATGCCCATTCGAATGCCAACTGCAGTTTGAACATTCTAAACGCAATGAACAATAAATAATAACACTTTATTGATATAAAAAGATTTATAAATATATATATATAGATTAGAATATTCTGTCGGCAAAATTTAGTTATTTAAATTTTTAACTAGTAACCTGAATATTATTATTTCCTATTATGGTAGAAATGAGACTCCCTTGCTTTTTCAATTTCTCCTTCCTAATAATTGAACAGACTTTGTTCAATTCAAAAATATTGATTTTCCCATGCGAAATAAAATCATTTAATGTATTAACTGATTTACTCTTATCCTGGATCTCTTTTAACTTTTTCTTCTCACTATGTGGAATATTGTATCTAAAAGGATATAAAAGAAATTACAATGCATTATACATAAATTTATCGCAATAATACAATTATTATCTATACATACAAATTTCTTAATTCTCTAAAATCATGCTGACGCAATTCTTTAAAGGCAAACATTAATTGTTTTTCTGAATATTTTAATTTAATATGTTTGAATGTTAACTGATCGAAGTCAAGATTTTCACTAAACATTCGCAATGTATTTTTGTTAAATATAGTATCTTTGAAAATCTAAAAGTAAAAGCAGCAGTTAAAAAATATACTTAAATTTAATTAATAATCAAAAGATATATTTAATCACCATGGTCTTATTCAAATTTAACATTGCACTTGCTTCAAATTGCGATAAATAATCTGGTAATCACGAGCGATAAGCTGATGGGAAAAAAATTTGTAAAATTGAAATTATAAATAGTTAATTATGACTTTATTTTACTTACTATATAATTTTAAATATAAAAGCAAAATATATTTTAAGGTTATATTTGATAAGCTGGTGATTCAAATGCTCTGCGAAAAGAATTGTACGACCTGTCAATGAATATTATCAATGATTATGAGAAAATAAATATTATATTTTTAAATATTTATTAAATTAATAAGAATAATTAAATATTTCAAAGTCATAATGATATCTTGCAGTATTTATGGAATTTTAGCAAAAAAAAAAATTTTAAATCTCCGTCGATAAAATCCATTCATCATAACGAAGTTTATTAACTGTCGATAAATTACCATCACTGATATATCTGCATATGATATAGCATTATATATGTGCATATCTATATAAGCTTAAACGTGAGTTTGTTAGATGTCGCTACTTATAACTTTTCTAGTTGTTGGCCCACGTAGTTTATAAGACTAAAAGCTGAATAATAATAATAATTACTTACGGCAATATAATAAGAAATAAAAGCATGTCAAGTTGTATTAGAGATTCTGAAAGAGAAATTGGCCAAATTATTGCAAAGGTAATGCTCATAGCTGCTATTTATTGTTCTTAAACAAATTTATTGTAAATATTTTGTTAACTAAAGTTTAAATCAACATTTACTTAATTCACAAGCACTCACGTCTTTGTCAATTATAAAGCATAAAATAACATTTAACAAAGAATATATAGAGTTTTTATGGCTTTTACTGTGTCCAAGATGAAACGCAATTAACACTTATATTTTTGTACTTTACTTGAAATAAAATATGCAAAGTCTTAAATAATTATCAATATATTGAAAAACAATAGTATACTTAATCTTTTCAAATTACTTCTAAAAACATATTATTACTTATTAAATGTATTAATTTAGTAAATTTATTTGAAAATTCATTTTTATGAAACATACGAATTTTTATAGGCTGTAGATGAAGTTTAAATTCTAGAGTTTTGAAAAAAATCTATTCTACCAAATCTATGCCGCTAATTGTTATAAATAATATGCAATATTTATGCCTGAAATAATTGTCGATATGTATAAAAAAAAAAAAAATAGAGTGGAAAGCAAATGTAGTCACGTACGAATTATTAATATTTTTTAAAATATTGTAACTTTCTACAATTTACAAAGAAATTTTAATTTTAATCAATTTTAATATAAAATTACAATATTGACAATTTATTGTAACGCTTATAAAGCATTTACCTACGAAAGTTCTTTATTTTCAAAGAGAAATAAATTGGCCTAATAAATTCACGTTGTAAATGACAATTAATGTTTAAAGTTCTAATTGTAAATTCAATTTCTTTAAAATTGCATTTATACTTTTATTAAGATTTTCCGGTGATGTAATAATGAAATAATGTCAAGCTTACTTATAATGGTGAAATTGGTCTGAATTTATGAATATTACATATATCCATTAAATCTCCTTCTACACCTTTTCTTTTGTTCATTTTGCAAAATTATTTTTACAATTACTTAAAAATTGCAGTTTTTTTTTAATTTGTTACAAATCTTAATTTTACTTAATGCGATAAAAATAGTTGAAAATCAGTTTAATACACTAACTATATTACCTTCAAAGAGGAGCACGAACTCTCGATAAAGCATAACAATAAAATTATCAAAAGAAAGTTTTCTCACGAGAAATTATTAATGTATTTGAGCGCTGAAGGATTTGAAATTGCATATTATGCAAAAAAATTAGAATGAAAATAGTGTTTAAAGTAATGGAGTACATAAGTTAATTTGCCACCATCGATCCCTTAGATTCAACTTAAATATGCAATTTATATGGCAAATTTCAATTTACACATAATATTAAAATTTGTCGTATAATACCATAGATATCGCACGTAGTATAGTGCGGTTGCAAAATTTTGACAGAGATTTGACGAAAATCATTTCACGTTAAATGAGTTTAATTGTCAGGAAAAACTTTCATTACTGCTTATTAATATTTTCACATTATTGAAAATTTTCGTACGTAAGAGTAAGTGCAAAGTGAACGCTCAATACGTGAATTACGATATAACTTTGAAAACTAGTTATCCTGAAAACATTCCCAATCTCCGAAGATTACAAACATTAAATAATACAACTTGAGTATGAAAATTTGTTGAACTTTATAGAATAAGTAATTGGATAGTTGCAAGGAATTAAGGCCAAGTGAGTATATATATTCGTGATAAACTTAATCATTGATCTGCATGTAGATATACTCGATCAAATTACATATTTAAGGCTTACGAGCATACAAGTCAGTATATATAATAAATCAAGCGTACGATAGTGCATTAATTATCGTTCCTTCAAATAATAATTACATTTTTCAAGCACTGCACAGACATTATTAATGAAAACTTATAAATGCAAATAGTAAGTACACTGTGCTTAGTATCAGCATAGCTCTTAACCACTAGACAAATGTCTTTCGAAAGCAACTTGTATTCTTTTAATTCGTTTGTTCAAGTGCAATAGAACTTGAAACCAGCTAAATGTGTACTTAAATGTGCAAATCCAGGACATATTGATAAACCAGCGTATAAATGACAAATTCGCCGTCGCCAATACATACATCCCTTTGTAAATCATAAATTTCATTATAAAGGATAGAATGGTAACAAGTTGTTCCTATTGAGAATTGAGATTTTTTTTCTAAAACTTGGTTAAACAATTGCGATTACTTGACCAGCTAGGCTTAAGCTCGATCGGAAAATAGGAAAATCCAAAGCCAAGCCCCGCAATGCGAATGCACTCAAAGTGTAGATCTCCCGCAGTATTGGCAGTATTTACGAAAGTCAGCGCACCTCGAGGTTGAAAAAGGAAAAGCCCCGAGTCCCCCAGAGATCCCCGATAATCTATGGACGAGTCCCGACGCGGGCCGTCCACGAAAAAGTTTTCCGAACCTTATAAGGACATTCGCCGTGTATGGGAGCTCGCACCTTGGACTGATATCTGCGCACATTTCACCTCCGACTCGTACACGACCCAAGGTTACTTGGAAATTGCCCGAGAGCCACTCCTCCGCCACGCTATCCGGACACTCGGGCATGTTAATTTATGTTGAACACCTTAGTGCAGCTTACTGATGCAACGTTTCCTCCACTCAATCGCACAATTTCTATACGCACTACCAGCTTCCAAGACCCTTTCTATGCTAATATCGCCGCGCGCTCCCCGACATCTTTTCAACCTCCTCCTCCTCCTCCTCCTCCTCCTCCTCCTCTCTGCCTCTCCCCTACCTCTCCCTACCTGCTGCTCCCTCGGTATTGTCTACGCCACACACTCATCTTCCCTTGCCCCGACTCGATTCAAAATATTCCTCCTCGTGGCGACAACTTATCCGTGACACGTCGCTCGCTTTCAACCTGAGACGCCTGAGCCCAATAGGTTTTTTGGTGCCTTTGGTTCTTTGGCCGGGGGGCCCTCGAGGAGCCGCCAGAAGCCAAACGATCATTAAGATCTATACCACTGACGTATTAACATTGCACTGGAAACAAATTCGGGCGAATAGCGCTCCGAGAGCTGCGCAGCTTCCCATCTCTTCAATTACCTGCGTACCTTTGCTCGGCAGACATTAAAGTATTTATCGCGCCCTCCTTGCTCTCGGGCAGCTCTTATTATTTCGCAAAAATAGGCCAAACGAATTCGATACGTAAGAAGAGAGCTGATTTACTTTTTATTAGTAGCAAGCGAGATCCCAATCATTTCGATCTAATTGCACCTGGAACCTCATGTAAAATGGCCTTGCATTTCAGCTAATATAACTAATGCCAACCACTACTACGTAAATAACATAATTAATGAGCTGTTTTGTAATAAAGGGCTCTAACAAGGGGATGTAATGTTAAATTGATTTTGGGACAAGTCCATGTTCAATAACAATAGGCAGCAATTAATAGAGTTGACGGGAGGATTCCTCTTCTGCAAATGACGGCGCGAATCCAGTCGGACACAAAGAATTATTCGCCATCATCGATAGAGATATCACGTTTAATGCAATTGTATCGCGTTAATTGAACTTTTCATCGATGGAGCTTCGCATTGTCGCGCACTCCTGCCCCAATCCAAAACGCTATTATATGCATTTGAGCAATTGAAGCCTTTGGATTATATGAAATTGTTCACGCCAATCGAGCTATTAAATCCGATTGGACTGGGACAGCGATTAAATTGGAAAAGCGTTTAATTGCACTTAATCCTTCATTAGCGAGCGAGAGTAATGTTAAAGTTATTTTAATTAAAGGCTTTGGGCTACGTGACGTTATACGCTATATCGCACACGAGCGGCCGCCTCCATGCTCGGATTGATTATGCCGTAGCCGCTATTCAATGAATTGTCAGCTTAGGGCAAACGATCTCTCTCTCTCTCTTTCTTATTCTAATGGACTACGCGCCAAACAACGCGAAATTGAAAAGCCGGCCGTCCCATGAATATTCAAACTTCCTGCTCTTTTTTTAAATAATCATGTCTCTCCAAATCATTACGCTCGTGCAGATCGTAGAGAGTCGAGGGGGAGAAAAGGGATAATGGAGTGGTGGGATAACGACCACAAGTACAGTTTCGCATTTAGTCCGGAAGTGCAGCGTACTGAATACACTGTAACCGCGGAACGGTACTTTATTATCTGAAAATGTACAATCTCAAGACCACGCGATCGTATTTCGCTTGAGATAAGGGAGACCAGGGTGTATTGACTCTGAAGAAGTTCGAATCCAAATATAATATCAATTTCACATCCGCTGTGGGGCGCATAATGAATGGCCTTTGTAAAGAGAGCAGAAGTTGGGGATTTTACGGGCAAAGTGCGATATCAGCCAATTCCTTGGCCTAATGACTGATTTACATTGATTAGTAACGCTATTACTCCTTAAAATTAAGAGCATCGATACAACAACAACAACGACAACAACAACGACAACAACGACAACAACTAGTAGTAGTAGTAGTAATGGTGAAAAAATCGACAACAATAACGGTTCGTCGCTTTATTGTGTATTATTATACTTTTACAGTTTCAACGTCCATCTCCTTCTCTTTTAAAAGGCAAACAATCTTTCATTAGCATTTTAACATGAAAAGAGTTATTAAAATATTTTACTATGACAGAATGGCACTTTTTCAAAATATTGTACTTAATTACCGAGCTTTTTGAGCGACCGAATCAGATTATCAAATGACCTGAAAGCTTAGACTTACAAATTCCCTTTACCATTACTTCCATGTAATAATAATTCACTTATAAATATTCATAATTCATACATCTTTTTATTACACAGAAGGAGAGCTTTGTTTTTGCAAATACAAATAATGTTTACGAAATATTATTATTTACACAAAAACAATTGAATTAGAGCGGTTGCTGGAGTTGCAAAATGACCAATTGAGAGCAAACGCAAATACTCTTCTTTATATTTATTTATATTACTATTATTTATATTACTCTTCTCTATATTTCGGCATTAAATGATTAATGATCTATTATTATATACGTGAAATTACAATTTTCCAATTCTATAAATTATTACAAAAGAATGGATTTCGGAGCTTATAGCATAGTAATGTAAAATACAAGTGAAGTCACTCGATAAATTTTATGAATTTTCTCTACTTAAAGAAATGAAAATGATTTATTCCCTATGAATTATTAATATCAAGCTATACAAATTGTTACTTTTCCATGACTTTTAATTCGCAAAATATTAAAAATTCATGCTTTTTTTTAATGTAACTCGCAATTGAAATATTATGCCTACAATATAATATTTTATTTTTATTTTTTTTTTTTTTTTTTCACATTGAACAATTAGTATTAGTATTGGACGCATAACTAATGGGAATTAAATTTAATTGAAAGGCGTCACGTTGTTCGTTATCGTATTAGAAGAAAAATAAAATAAAAAAACTAATCCATCTAGTTGCCTTTGAGTGTATCGAAGCTAATATAATGTAGGCTCACCATATAGAATAATTAATGGATAATTTATGGCAAATAAAGAATTTCAAATTGTGACATAAATTTATAAATAAAAAGAGTAATAATGATTTAATGTTTTAGCACGTGACCATAGAGCACAGCGTGTAATTAATTATTCACTCGTTATCGTTTAATAAAAATGTCTATATTGGAAATTCACTTTAAGATTGTCACATTTTAATTGAACAATGCATAATACAATCGATAAAACAAAAAAATAATATTATTGCTTTTAATGGAAAGAGCTTTATTTGTTTGTGATTTGCGATTTGATTCGTCTCCTTAGATTTGTGCGATTATGTCGAAGAGGTTCAAAAGTCAGTTATAATTAATTTTTTCTTATTTTTTTTCTATATATATATATATATATATATATATACATGATATTCGTGTTTGAATAAGAATAATTATTGACATTAACAATGTGTGTATTAAACAGCCAAGGCAATTACCTAATGAAGCGTGCTCTGTGTCATATTTCTAAAATATAACGAACTATTTGCAAAGTAATAGAATCGCCTTATTGCTATGCAGCAAAATGATATTCAGCAAAAAAAAAAAAAACATCACTTCTTCACTTTCTCGATAAATCGATTGTTCTCATTAGCTCGTTTTTTACGAATTTGCCCGAGCAATTGCTTCACTTCATTTACTTCGCCTCTAAATCCCATGGATTTGGTCGTCTCAGTTTCATAATTACGCCAAGTACAATCGACACTTTGAAAATTTACTCGGACTTTCGTTTTCACCTCAAAGCCCATTACGCTAGAGGTCATTAATTTCCGTATCGACGCACGCCATATCAATAGAGATGATCTTGATGTCCGCTAATGACCTGCTTAAATTGCAGGTGTTTCCAAATCACATTATCTCGGGCATTTCGCAATTGCTTTAAACATTTATTGCTTTTTTTTTCCTCTTCCTCCCCCCCCCCCCGTTTCTTTCTTTACCTCACCGCATCGCCGTACATTTGGAACTTGAGCGAATTCAATAGCCGCGACGGAGATTAAAAATAGATAAACGCTCCCGCGACCTACATTTATATGGGAAAAAATATCCTCCAAGTATTTATCATAAGTAATTGTGCGCCAACGTTTTTGTTGAGAACCAACTATTATTTATACAGAGTTATAAAAAATAAACATTTCATCCGCATCCTCAACGGCATCCACACGCAACACAACACATCCAATAACAATTTTAGTATTTAAATTATACAAGTTCCGAGAATTCATTTGAATGCGATCGAGTGCAGGCTAAATGATTTCATGTTTTACAATATAAATGTCGGCAACGGCCTCCTAACGAATGCCCCGGCCATTTTAAATGAATATTAGCAACGAGTTGCGCGTATGCCGCGGCGTATAATTATTAAATAAACTGCCTGCCGAGTGTTGAAATATATAAAGATTGTCTAGTGGGGAGAGAGAGATATATTCTAAATATATTTTAATCACTCGGATAAGTTACAGCAGCTCGATAATAAATTAGATTCAGTGCAAGGGAACAATAATCATTTAACGCTCCACGAAAGCATTTGACCCTCCACTTATGCCTTCCCCTCCCCTTACCCACTCATTTCTCTTTTCGATTACACGGAGCATTCAGCGAACGCTTCTTCCCAACTGCGCTAACCATCCAGCTTCATTGCACTTCGTTTTCTGTACTTCACTGTACTTTGCTGCACTCGCCAGACGCAACGAGAGCGGCCCTCCCCCCTCGACAGCAGACGCCAGCGTTCTAGATCTCGCGACTGATGTCACGTCGCTCGACTGTCAAAGAGTCGATGGCCGCGAGTCCTCGTGATCATCGCCTTCTCTATCCCAGCCAAGGACGTGAGCGGGACTGGCTGACCTTGGACGGTAGCGGTCTGGCGGGGGCGCGAGTCAGCTCGACGGGGTCGCCGAGGTATCCTGGACTCGGGTATCTCGGGAGGGATCGGCGAGCATCCGAGTGTAGAGGAGGAGGAGGAGGAGGAAGCCGCGAGAGGAGGCAGAGGCGACCCACCTCCTCCTCCCGAAAAAGGGTCCAACGATAAATCCGAGCCCGTTCCCGGAATTCATCAAAGCGAGCACCTCCGCTGGCTCCGCTCCACGGGCTCACGTGCATTTCACAGTCGAAAACTCAATTCCGGCCGGCGGGCCTCTGGTATTTTGCGCCGAGTGTGCGAACCTCGCGGCCCCGGCACACACCCGAAACGGTATATAATTCGAGGCGGTCCCTCGTAACGGCTTCCGCTGCTAATTCAAGGGTTCGGCCGCGTCTCCGCCGAGCGCCCCGCCGACGACCAAGTCGACGCTGGATTCTCGATCCGCGCGGGCCGGATGTGAAAAATCACGAAACGTATATAGGCAGCGCTCGTTCCGGGCGAGGAAACCAGCCTGCCCAGGGAAACGGCGAGTCGGGCGGCGGTGGCGGTGGCGGGGACGGGGACGGGGACGGTGACGGGGACGGGGACGGGGACGGGGCCCACCGTGGTGGTGGGGTGCGGCGGGATGCGGCGCGAGGGGGAGGATTGCGGAAGGAGGGCGGGGGACGCGTAGCTTTCACGGTGAGTAACGATACGATGTGCGCCGACCGATTCGCATTCATTTTCATGCACTTTTTGTTCCCGGATCAGATCCTGTTTCCCTCGGCACTCAATCCGGGCATCGCGTGAGGCCCGCGCCGACCCCGCCGCTACATCGCTTCTGTGCCCCGCGCACATGAATGTGTTGGGGCCGTTTGTGCGACTGCGGCTGCTTCTGCCTGCCGATCGGAGAACTTTGGGTCAAGAGGCGATTGGAGGAGGTAAATGAAAGGCTATGGGGGGTGGGGTGGGGGGGTCACGCAGTCCCGGATTTTCTTGGGGATGATAATTAGGAGGGCCCGATCGCATTATAAGAGTGTTTGGGACTTGGATGTAATGAGCCTCGGGGGCGGGGGCGGGAGGAGTTTTTTCTTTTCTTTTCTTCCTCCGCTCTTTAAATCGTTAGTGTGTCAATTGTTTTTAATGAAATTGCCGATTCAGTGGAATGGCCGTTCTTTTTATATTCATTACGAAGAAAGATTTCGAGCGGCCGGGCGAAGGTAGTTGGATTGCCAGATAAAGTGTAAGTGTTAAGTACGGAAAATATTTTGCTCAAATCAAAGAGTTTTTAATTAAGAGATTCATCGGGGTTACAATTTGTATTAAATGTATTAAGTATTGAGAAATAGTAGTAAGAGTACGGAACATATTTCCGTGCTTTGGCAAATTGCTGGATACGTAACGACGAATTCAAATATTTTACTCGATGAGTTATTTTAAGTAGTTTCAAAAGATAATTGGGGACTATTTAAATAAAGAAGTGTATGATATTATTTTGGATTTTCCTTAACTCTCGATTGGCGAGGATTTCCCGACTGCTATATAACCAATTGGATTTTCTTACGTTTAATAGTCATATTGTCATTGTAATCATTTTTTCGTAAAATTTCAATACGACAAGTTTCATGGACCATAAGACGTTAAGAATCCCATGGCCATTTTTGTTAAATTACTCGTAAAAATCACCGTTACGTAGATTACATAAGAAGTCTGCTAAAAGAACACAATGTATTAAATCTATTGAGACTTGTATTATTTTAATCTAAAGTATTTAAATCAAAGTTTTCTTTACCCAATCGCTTATCATATGCAGACAAAATTATAACATTGAGCCAATATTTCTTACCATCATTGCATATAAATGGGAATATAAATGTAAGTCTTAATATCGCTAATGAAAAGTATTACACTGCATGCGACGAAAAAAAAAAAAGAATTCGAGTTGAAAAATAATTGCTTGCAATCAATAATCGAATTTTTATTCTCACTTTCACCATTTATTAGAACGCATAATTAAGAAAATATAAATTAATGATATTGACACTTGACAACGTCTCATACGCACAAGCTCAAACGATTTATCGGCACATTTCTGTGACGTAGATTACGTAAGCGCCCACTTCGTGTACGTAGACTAATTTTTTTTTTTAATTATTTTGCCGTAAAAATAATTGATTAATACGAACACCTTAGCAGTTGCACATTTCGGCGATCGAAGCGATTAAAGCAGTTTGACATTTTCAAGGGAAATTTCTGCGAATCGTACAGAGATTTTTTGCCCACTTTTTAATTCATTGACATTTCAAGCTCTACGGAGTGAAAATACGGTATAATATATTTTTAAAAAATTTACCAAAGCGAAAAAGTTCCACATATATATATATATATATATTTAAAAGTAAGCGACGGCAATATTTCAAGATTAACGCGCACAGGCATTAATTTCATAATGATATCAATTTCATAATAATATAATCATAAATGACATATATAATATATCAACGTAATACTGATGTTACAGATTCTTAAAATGAATACGGCCATATATGCCTTACGAATGTATTGAAAATATCCATTTATACCTTGGATTAGGATAATAATAAGTTATTAAGCAAAGACAATATTTACCATTTACAGTATTTACAGTTTTGTAATGAGTTCCACAATGTGCATTACGTAATGGTTGGCTAAAGTTGCGAGAAAAATTGTTATTCGCGTAGATCTGTTGATTGAAAAGGCGATCATGAAGAAATAGAGAGCCGAATGACTCGATGAGTTTTCAAATTGTTCTCTATCAATGTATTGGCCAGTTGGTTATAATTGCAATTATCGAGGCCATATCTCCTAATAGTTAATTAAACGTCTTAAAATTGGCTGATTTGTTTATTCGTCTCGCTACGACGAAGTATTTTTTTTTTTTTTTGACTACAATTTAAATATAAATAAAGGAATTCCCATTACAAATAATCGACTCCACAATAAGTCAGCTCGCATAATTGCTCGTAAAATTTGATGTAATTAATAATGGCAGTTCCAGCTATTTTAGCTTGAATTATACAATCTCGCATTAACGAAATTCGTTCGGAATTGCTTAATTTGCGCTAAACTTTTACGAGCACAATTAACATACAAATCGAAAGATAATACCTCCGAGTCCTCGCGAAATTTCGAGTCTCAGCCGCCGATAAGAGGCATACGCGCCTTTGATTCCCCAATAAATTCCTCACTCCTCCTCCTCCTCCATTCACCATAAGCTATCGCAGCTTTAAGCAAACGATATACTATCCTTCTTGAGTTACGCGTGAATTATCATTATCATAAATGACACACATACTTAGTATATAAGCTTCATTTTATCGGGCCGTTGGGCGTTAAATAGCCGCGCGGCGAGGGCCCTATATTTTTTGTGCAAGAGATGCTCACGAGCTCGGGTTGCCCCGCGCGATCCCCCTAAAGGGAACATTATAAGGCCCACCTTATCTTTCATCGCTCACGACCTATATATTTATGGCATATCGCGCATGATTCACTGATTGGAATTTAGCGCCGCCGCCGCTTGTGGCCGTGTGGATGTGGCCGTGTAGCCCAGTGAAATAGGAGGCTGACTCAGCCACTGGGATTTTATTCAAAAAGCCGGCAACAACTGTACAACGAGTGTTCTGTATATATATAATGCTCTGTATATATATAAACTGTGTACATAAAAGTCAGCGGAGGTGGAAGGTTTGGCGGCGCTTAGTGTCTCGTCTTGGTCGGCGTGGCTCGCTTGGCGCCTCCGCCGCCATATTTAAAGGATTCGGGGGAGTCGCGGCTCTAATCTTATATATTAGGCCCTCGTCTATAGGATTGTACGAGGTGCGAATTAATTAACCTGCTTTTGTTCTCCGTTACTTTTCCTCCATGGCTTCCTGTTTTTTCTTTTCTTTCTTTTCTTTTCTTTTCTTTCACCTACGCTTTTTGCACCTCCTCTGTCATTCCATCGCCAGCCCCCCCCCCCCACCCACCTCACGCGCTTTCATTATCTTCGTTGTCAGGCAACAGCAACGACGCATTATGCTCGTTACAGTATTCAAGCTCGGGTTTTTTCATGAAAGCCGAAAAAATCGCTTATTCAAACGGCGTGAAAAAAAAAAAAAAATTCATTCTAATGAGCCTCGTTCAAAAAGCAAATTATTTGTAGAAATTTAAATCTAAACAAATTTAAATAACCCGCTTTGTATAAAATATCAAAGGTCTTTGGAATATCTATATATATATATATATAATTTTTCACTACCACATACATAACTGCTAATTAGTATGTGGATCATTTTTAATAGCAAACTATTTATGTTTTAGCATTGAAATATGCAAATACAAGAAAGATATATTTTATGATCGTTGAGTATGTAATTGAATATGTAAGATTGAATTATTCACCTCAGAAACATGAAAACCTCAATCACAATTAAACATAAATCTTCAATAATTATTAATCGCAATAAAGAATTTATAGAGAATTAATAGAGCAACTGGTATTGTAGTGTCATTAGAATTTTACTTCTACTTCTCACTTCAACAGCAGATGTAAAATACTTGTAAATCCCAAGTTTCTTTAAAAGTTTTATACATAATTAGATTTACTTCTCTGCGCCAATTATCCATTTCATTTGAGGCAATAATTTTGTAATTATCGCAAGTGAATGCAATTATTGAATAAAAAAAAAAAAGAAAAAACAATGCAAATGCGTTCGCTTATAATATATATTGTTATTAATATAAAATTGAGGAGCTGTAATATTTAAAGTCCAAGACTTTACGTCGCTTATTATAACTTTGTGATCCGCGCTTTTTACGATTTTGGACGGCTGAAATTTAAGCTTAAATTGCCAAAGCTACAAAAATTCACAATTAGCCGAATATTACTCTGTCCTTGCATGGCCAAAACTCTCTCGGTGCTGCGAAAATCCAAAAAATTCGACCAACAAAGTCCTCCAGGGGAGGACTCCATTGCTGGCCGAGGCCAGCAATCCACCGCAATGCCCTCCAGCTAATCAATAATATCATTCATAAACCCCGCACTAAATGCAGAAGCACTTTGTTACTCCAGCGTAAGCACTTTATCCATTAGTAAATTACTTCGGCTAAATAATAATAATACGATCCGAGCGTGTCAAACATAATGGACAATTCCCGCAAGAGTCCGCCATCCGAGATCCAATAGTCATCGCGAGAGAGCCAAACTTCTTAGTCACCCACACAAATAGAAGAGGATTGGCAAACTTATGAGCCGCAGCAGGGCCGTGCCCGCCTTGATTAATCCTCGGAAAGGTCAAGGTGAGACGAGCTATTTGAATAATAAGAGCTAATGAGACCGGGGCCCGCGCCCTCCCCCCTCCATTAGCTACCCCGCCAAAAGGGCCCCGCGAATTATGAAACATCATTCATCTCGAGATTCATCTCTTGAACGAAGCTCTGGCCCCGGCACCGCAGAGAACCCAATCTTCAATGCAAATGCCCGGATGGGCGAGTGCAACGGCACCTCGCTCTCATTGGCTCTTGGGCCCTTGCGGGGCCTTATTGCGGCACAAGGACGACGAATGGGACTGACGAGGAAGACAATTTTCCCCAATTCCCCCGAGAATCCGCGAAACCATCCGTGAGTAATGGCGCATTAATCACTGCTCCATCGAGCTCGGTCGAGGGCTCAGTCGCAGCCTCGCGAATAAAGTCTCGAGCTTCCACGACGGGCATTAGCATCCGTGCGGCGCGCAATTGCGCTCGAAAATATTACGACACGCGCACCGCGTATCAACCTCCTTACAATTGTATTTTGTATTGGCCGTGCGCGCTTCGGGCCGCCCATTTCGAAGGAGAGTCACGTAGGACCGAAGGGCTCTATGGGAAGGCCTCCATAGACCTCCAGGGATCTTGCCCGAGGATTTTTCAACTGGCCACAAGGATTTTTCATGTAATTGTAAAACCGTAACGTTATAAGCCACTTGGCTTTTCATTCGCATTCCTCGCTAGCTGCGTCAATTCTGTCGCGCTTCAGTCGCTCATTAATTATCAGTGCTAATGCCTTGCTCTAGCCACAATCGAACCTGGCCCATTCTGCGGCCTAATATTATTGTCACGGGGGGCCAGCTTCTTTTCAGGTCCAAAGTACCTGACTCGACGACCAACCTCCCCCCTGCAAACCTCTCCACTTCATCCTCTTTCCCTTCTATCTCAACTCCAACTCTCCTTGCCTCCACTCGAAAACGCACGCTCCCTTTGCATCCGCTTGACAAACTTCACTCCCGAATTGGCATTGGCATTCGCACGAGGCAACTCAACTTAGCGCATAAAGCACCGAATGATCTCTGGCTCCTCTCTCGTGACCTTGGGAGGATTTACGCTCTTGATAGACGGTAAATGATCGACGTGCGCCCTTTTCATCGACGATCCGAGTCCAAGAGTGATTATTAATAGGCACGTGATTGCAGATCGCTTCTGGGCATCTGCTAGGGGAACCAAGGCGGCCGATGATCCTAAAGCGTGATGATTTCGTATCGGCCAGTCGAGTGAACAATGATCTCCTGCCAGGGGGGGGGGAGCGTCGTACAGGTAGCTGCGCTACCTGGAAAATGATCGTCCGCGGCTGGATGCTGCCTCGGTCCTCCCTCGATGGGAGAGAGAGAGAGCGTCGGTGCCGATATCACTACCCCCAATGAGCTGCAACCAGCCATTTTCTCGTCGTACGCCGGCCAATGAAACTTTGTAATGGATCGACTTTACGTGTGGTGTCTTTTCTACGCCTCCATTTCCACGAAACAAGCAATGTAAATAAATGCCTGCATGCCATTACTGTTGTTTCTTTCCTTCTTCTATCAAGATCCAATTAGCTGCTGCGCATAGGAGGATACAACTTGGTTATTTCGTTGCGAGCAAAGTTGCATTTGATTGAAATGTGAATTCCTTTTACCATTAAAATTAGATTCAAATTGATCGATATAATGACTGTTTCTGATGTTGGGCAACGTACATTCGCGGATACTCGCAATTTAATGTGATTATAACAAAAATACCGTTACAATGTTAATTCATTAGATTTATGCAACTGTAACTAATAATTCTGACTGATAATTCAATCCTTTGAATTATTGTGGAGGCAACTTTGAACTTTGGCTAATTCTCAAATTGTAGATTATCATTAGCTTCTGCATTATTTGGCGCTAAATTATCGCTACGAATGATGGCAAATGAATTATATGATCCACTTAATAATGGTTAATTATATTTTTTTCATATTTCGCCGATGATAATTAATGGACCAATTTAATTTAACGACAAGCTGGCTTTTTAATTAAAAAATTGTTAACTAAATTTTTAATTACTCTACGGAATGAGAATATATTGTCGTGTGAAATTTCACATTTCACCGGAATCCTGCGCAACATTGTTTACTTTAATCGAAAATAGCATAAACTAATTCTTCGACTAAATTCTTAAGTTATAGTTTGCTTGCTTTTTTTTTTTTTTAAGGAATTATTCCTTTTGATATGATATTTCAATTCTCATATCTTAGTATAGGAAGCCTATTAGGCATTAAGAAGTTGCTCATAAATATTTAATATTACATTCTAAAGACATTGTGTGCAATTTTCAATGCAAATAATATCAAACTTCAAGGGAGAATTGAGCCACTACGTTCACCTAGATATTCTAATAAGAATTCCATGTACTCGAGTAATTTCATCTAATCATATAGTTAATCAGTTATTATAAACTTTTAATTAAGGCGTTTTCTACCTGCAAAGTGGTCGAAAATAAATCTGATAAAATGTATTGAAAGTGGATATTAAAATTCAAACTGTTTCAAACTAGATTTTCAAACATCGAGTGCAATTGTTTTATTCGACATTTAACGCGAAACCAAAGATTTATTTACCTACTATTTTTAAATGGCTATTCTTCTTAATTTGTTTATTTTTAATACACGCCATTGAGTTGGGAGTAGTACGAAGACTTTTTAAAATATATCATTACTTTAGATTTTAAAAATCAATAAATTAAGCAAAATTTAGGCTAATTAAAAAGCATGGAAATAATAATAATTTCTTTAACAGGACACTTGGACAGTATGTTTTTACAATTGTGTTTTAAACAAAATGTCCTCGTATTAGCGTTAATTTGGAAATGTGGCCATATATTTAGATGCAAATCAATAATATTACATTCGACACAAGGATGGGATATCATGAAAAATGATGCTTATTATATACCAACGTACTTGCGTCTAAAAATCCTATCTATTTCGCAAGTAAAAACTTCTCTATTTGCAGATTATGCGCTTATTGCTTACGGCAACATTGCTATGCACTCGAGTACCTGCAGATTTCGACGAATAAATAAGTCTGAAAAATACTTTCGCGGGAGGGTCGAATTAAAGCGAGTAAAAATAAAAACCGCGAGGCGCGTAGAGTTGCGCTGTCATCAAATCAATGGAGGTGTGCGTTAATCGAAAAGTTCCTCGTTAAAATTCACCGCGAGCGCGCCTCACCCCAAAGTTATCGAAGTCGAAACCCCCCCCTTCCTCCTCCTCCTCCTCCTCCTCCTCCTCCGCCGGTCCGCTTCTCGCTCCCCTGGCCCCTCGCCGTCTCCTCCAGCTCCTCATTCTCTTGCTCCGCCGTCCCGTCCATCCTCGCCGCCCTCGCCGCCCCACCACCACCGCCGCCGCCTCACTCCCCAATTGCCCAGCGAGGCGCGGCCTGTAATAATGAACTATCGACGCTGCTGGCGGCGGAGGTGGACGGCGGCGGAGGTGGACGGCGGCGGTGAGGGCGAGGGCGAGGGTGGCGGGGGCGGTGGTGGCGGCGGCTGCGACACGAGTGCAGAAAAAGTAACGTTCAATTATACGGCACTTTATATTCGCCGTCAAGCCGCGTGTCAGGCGGCTGCGCGGAGCCTCGAATTCCTCGAAGGCGTCGATAAGCGCCGGAGGAGGACTCAAAGCGCCCGGAATGCAAATTCGGCGCGAAAGAGCCACCCACGTGCGAGCTCGGGCTGGGCGACTCGGGGGCGGCGATTCCCCGTCCCCGATGGGCTTCGTTGTGAATTCGTTGTGAATGCCGGGCGGCGATCTGCCGAGCGCGAGCATAAGCGAGCTACGTGATCCTCGCTGCTGCATGTGACCGCATGCCTTTGGAGACGAGAGAAGGGCCGCCTCCTGGCGCCCCAGCCGGATAATTGGCCTTTTGTTTTACATCTGCTCCTCCCGGCTGATAGGACTTTCTCCGAAATCCGCTTGGTAGGAGGTAGTACGTAGAGGGGCTCCCGCCGTGTGTCCCTCGTCTATTTCCTATCGGCCTCCTTTAATTTCGCGCGCGTGCCTCCGCTCCCGAAGATAAGCTCCACCGACAAATGGGATGGGAGCCTCCGGGTCCCTCTTATACTACTACGTTTATAGGTCAGCGCCGAGGCTACGTGTCTGCTTATTATCCCGAAATTTCGTAACTCATTTCTCGATTTAAATCTCCGGCAGTATGGCCGAGGACGCCGAGGAAGGTTATACTCAGCGAAATTAGGGGGTAAAAAATAACTTGGGTAATTTCATTAGAGTACAATGATTAATCGCGCGCGTAGGCTTAAATTTATTATGTATTAATGGTAAATAATTTTACCCCATCGGCAAAATCATGCATTACGTAAGTGGTGGGGTGAAGGTGAGTTTAAGAGGATGGTATTCCTGACTTTCACGTGAAACTTTCTTCTGTGATGGAGAATTAATAATAAGATTTTTTCGCCTAACGATTCAATCGTTTCGTCGGCTTATATTATTTGACATGCGTTTCGTACTTTCTCGCTAAACTTTAATCAAGCACCTGACAATTCGTCTCATTCTTCGCTTCCAAACTTGAAATTTCCATTCACTCTGTGACATGAGCAAATTTCACAAACACATGCACTCTCTTCTCCTTCCATTTCTACAATATTATACACACACACATATATATATATATATATAGAAATTTTATTTAATAAAAGTTGTTGGTATAAAACGTGCTACTTTGACGCGTGAAATGCAATTGCTTACAATGTTCCAATAAGGAAATTGCCGAATTATTGTTTATAATTACATAAGTAATGCTTACAATATAAGAAGCTTGTTATCAATTTATACCGAATTTCGCAGTTTTATTGTAATTATACTAGTGCATTAGATTAGTATTATTATGATAATTTGTATTACAGCATTAGATTAGTATTATTATTGTACTTATTATGGGATTAATTTTAGGTGTTTTTACAATTTTTAAGGAAATATAAATTTATTCGTAAATTCAAGTGTGATTGTTTTACAGTTATCACTCTGTACATATTAGTTTTAGCAATAGATTATCAATGATAAACTGCCATTAGCGCTAATTTAATGAGAAAATTAATCATCATTAATTCCAATAAATGCCCAATTGAGACTAATATTTTCAATGATATTATATAAGGCTGTTGAAATCGTGTAAAAATGATATAACGATTATTTCAATCAATTTTGAATAATTTCACGGGAAATAAAAGAATGGATTGTGCACTGTTGTTGAACATATTTTTGAATTTATGAATGAATAGGTTCGTAGGGTAGAAAGTAAGAATTAGTCGCTTAAACGTTAGGCTTTACAAGTCATTGGTAATTAGTAAATATTTGCTATGTGAATAGCTTTTAGCTTCAAGTAAATGCAAATTTAGATCCTATTACTTTAATATAAGGAATAATATAATTCTTCAACGAGACATTGTAATGCTGATTAAGTGGATTATTAGATTTTACAAATTGTAACTGCTTATCCGGGATGCGGTATATTTACCTGTTTTTTTTTCTTTTTCTCGTTTAATAACATTACGAGTTAATTAATTAAACTGTAATACTGTAAATTTTAATGCCGTAATGCAATTAATTATAATTTCTAATTAACTTAGCGGACGAACAATGCACTCGACAGAGCGAATTTATTTCCATAAACTGTATTTTATAATAATTCGGTGTAATCCAATAGCAAATACACACGGCAAATGTCTGCATCCTTAAAAGGAATGAAAATATTACGTTACATAACGCGGTCCGACCGTTGCATAAACTAGCGAGGCAAGTGAGAGGGCAACTTTAAAAATGCCACGGCAAAATGCAGGTGAGGATAAATTCTTGTATAAATAAGCTTACGAATTCGCAAAGGATTTCAATGTTTTTTAAAGGCAAAATTGCCGTCTCACATTCACCTACCCTCGGACCATTATCGAGAGTCTTGAAATATCCGAATACAATTAGACTCGTAAATTACGGCAGTTTATAAAATAATAAGACAGCAACACTTTAATCCTCCGCCGAGTCGTTGATAAATTTTACGATTTTGGCTCCGCGCGGCAGTTCGGTTTTAATCGCAATTCAATGCCCGTAAAAGGTACTCTTTATTACGCGCCATTAAGGCGGAAAATATTATATATCCAAAATGCCCACTCGTATTAACTTATATGGGTCATCCTGAGAAGTGGAGTATATTTTATGGCTGGCAGTAAATATTTAGTGGACCTGCGCGGGGTGAGGGGGGCGGCTCGCGAGGAATTAAAGGCGGAGGGAAGAGTGAATAAAGCTCGAATGCCAAACTGAAATGAAACGAGAGAGCGGGTGGCTCCTCACTTTCCTCTGAATCCTTAATTTCTTCAGATTTCCGGTGGATGAGATGAGTGCGACCATCAGCCGTCCACATCAGTGTCGATGGCATTCAATGAGCGACGCGCGACACCGTACTTTGTAAATTTAACGACAGTGGGGGCAATTTTTGTAAGACCTCGAGCACACAGAAGCACGATCGATTTCACTTTTTCGTGCTCAATCTCAAAGAGGAGAGAGTTTTTGCATAATATATTGAGGACCCGATGTGCTCCAAGCTGTTATCGAATTGGCTGCTGTAAGAGTGTCGATGTCAATGGCCTTCCATCATATTTGCCCAACAATGCCAAAGCACAGATTTCTCTCTCAAACTCCTCTCGCAAACTCCTGCAACCTCCACCTCCTCAATATCCCACGACCTTCGCGGTCCTTTGTCATTCCCAAATCCATGCCTAATATGCCCCATCAATTTTCCAACGATTGAGATATTATTCCCGGTAATGGTGGCCAAAGTGATTTCAACACGTGTGTGTCCAAATCCAGTTGCACGCGGTAAATTGCAATTCTTAATTTGTGAATGTCGCGTCGCATGGTAATGCGTGCGAGTGTGCGCATTAGTAATCGGGAAGTGTTAGACGTTACAGTTTCTTACCGTACACGAGGAGACCTTCTCCAAGTCCAGTCACACGAGATCTCTAATTGGTGTCATGAAAACTTCGTCATCAATTAGTATGTGGAGTCGGCCGGATAAAACTCGTGTCTAAGCAGTGAACGCGCGCAACACTCGGCCGACCATTCCTTTTTCATTCGCCTCCCTCGCCCTTTCTCCTTCCCTCTATTCTGCTTTATATATATAACCCTAGGGCGGCGACTTTATTTCACAAAAACCTTTGCAAGTCGTGTGTCGTGCTCCCTCTTGTGCGAGCGCGACGTGTCCTTCGGTGCGGAGCAAACTAGAATTTTGATGATTCGACGAGATATTGAATTCCTCCTGGATTACCGATTAGATTCCGTTACTCTTTTGTGCGCGAGAAAGTCATTGTGTAAGGATCTTCAGAGACTCTCCACTCGTCCTCCATTCTTCATCTCCACGATTTTTCACGGTTTGCTTGAAAAAGCCGATGGACTGCCATTAGATATTAAAGAATTGCTTTCATTTAGACAAAAAACTAAAGTCGCCGCTCTTCCATCAAATCACTTCCATCAAAGGCTTTTAAATTCATTTTCAAACATTCATTCCTGTACTTGAGAAACCCGTAACCTACTGCTCACGATAATGAGATATTTACTGTACGGTGTTGAACAATTTGAGGATGTAATTTTCAATTAATACATCCTTAACGTATGATACAATACATAAAGAACAATTGCAATTTCATAAAAAATTGTGCCAAATGTATGCGTAAGCTTAGTATATCGTTGAATGCAATTGAATTTCGCCTCTCCAAGCTCACTCCAATAGTCGTATTTATTACAGGAAGCGTGCAATTTGATTAAAATTTCTCCTATTGATAAATACTTCAAGCTTACTCTTTGGCCTAATTATTAAGCAATTTGCTATTATTCATTTAGTTGTTCAAAAATTTATAATTTTAACGAGCCAATGTGTATACGCGCCAACTACTTTATCCCAACGAAATACTAATCCTTCATCTGGACGTGTTTCGATAGTAAGGATATTAAATATGAATTTGTACGTGCATTTGTATAGGCTACTCAACGGCTAATATGAGGAATATGTTGCAAGGCCATTTAACTCGGCAAGCTAAAGAACTGCTATTCTAATTGTCAAGTACATTGGCATTGCGAGTATATTAATTTAGATCGGTAATTGATAATAATATCAACTTACCACGCACAATGTGGCCAAAAATAATGGAGCCGACATTCGCATGTAAAAGAGATTTATTGAATATTACCGTATGTCCCTACTATGGTTATTCTAGTTAGGATAATGCAAGACATGTGCAACGGAGTTATATTGTTCTATTTGTTATATTTGTTCTCATTTCGCGTCTATTATTTCCCATTTAACGTAGTTCTCAGGCCGAACTTTAAAGCTTTCGAATAACAAAAGAGTTTTCAAGGAAAATAATTACCCCCCCCTTCTTTGCATATTAAATTAGGTTCTTAGGTTTTTGGTCTTTGCGTACTTTATCGCACTCGTTCTTAACTGAGAAATAAATGACTTTTTGTGCCTTGGCTGGCTAAAATTGATCGCATGGAGTCTTGCTATGCGTTTTAGAACGCATTATTCACAAAATTGTCATTATTCGATGATAGATGGTTCGCTATTATTCCCCGGTAAATTAGTGCCAATTCGTATATCTGCAGTGTAGCTGCACAATAAATTCACAATACACAAGTATGTGATAGTTGAGTAGTCGGGTTGCTTAAGGCAGAACACGTATTTATCGTTTTATGTGAGTCGATAAAGCGAATTAATAAGAAAAATTTAACTAATAACAAGACAAATTCATTATCTAATAATTAAAATACGCACGTAACTCTATTACTTCTCCATATCAATTTTAACACAATGAATATTGACAAAAGCTGCATTTTTAACGTTTTTTTTTTTTTTGTATAACAAGAGCGTATCAATTTTACGATCAATTATAATTAAATTAAAAATTCATCAGATTAAATAAATTAATTGCTTGTGACCCATTTCTTTTAACAGCGTCTTGTGGTATAATAAAATATGTAAATAATTTCTGGCAATTAATTATTAAAATATTAATTGAATCACAAGATATTATTGGCCTTGTAATACGTAAGGGTGACACTAGACTATTTTATTATTTAAACAATATCTCTTCTAATTGCTCTGACTTTTCATAAATAAATATATTTTGTATTTAATTAAATTACACGGTCAAATACCGCGATTGTTCCGAAATTTAAATTGCTGCAATTAACAAATTGTGCATACCATACATTACGAATATTTCGTCATAAATACTTCAATGGCAAAGTCACTGCGGAAACTAAACGCATAAATACTTAACATTTTAATTAATTACAGCACCCGTTGATTTACGTCCCACAAAGTACAAATACATTTTTCATACAAACTAATTTTTATAATACGGTATTTAAGCCGTTTATTTGTTAATTAAAAGATTAACAAGTTATTAGGTTTGAACGCATTTTTACTCATAATAGATGCTTACATCGAAGGACTTAAGCATGCTTTTATTAAAAATTATTTTAACAACATTATTATCCATTTTAAAATAATAAACATGAATATATTCGTACACACACATATATATATATATATGTTGATTGGTTGATTTAATTTAGTGTATGTGTACGCGCGTGTTGTGTGTCGGTCTGTGCTTTATTTAAATAATTATTGTCATTAATGAATGCGTGTTTCTATAAAAGAATCAAGTCAAATAAATTCAAATGAGAAACAGTTTTTAAATTATAAAACGTCATAATACTCGACATTTAAATTTTCAAATGTCCGACTATTTAAAAATTAGGTGTATTTAAATTCATTTGAATGCTTATTGCATGCACACATGCCTTGAATAAATGTACGACACCTATATATCTTATGCATATATATCATTTATGCTGAATTCTCGAGGAAGGCAAAGGCCTTTTCCGCGTATTTATGAGTTTAAAATTATTTCTAAATTATTGCTTATAATATGAATTTATTTTTTTACTCGTGCAATCCACTCGTTGAATACAGTCATGTAAGATTTGGCGAGCAAAATTATCAACAACAATCACGAGTATGAATAGGCAGACGTCACATTACACTCGATCAATCATGGCCAAATGAGAGTAGAGCATTTTATTTATTATTGTCGTTTGAAAATGGCGAATAAGCAATTAATCTGCAATGCACGATGTGCCAATGAAACGAGTATAAGAAGAAAACTAAGCACTGGATAGTTTTTTCGGAAAGCTTCCAAATATGCTTCTCTTGGATGGGCAAATGGAGAGCGAGCTTGTCGCTCCTAAGCTTCGGCATAGAGTTTGGAGAGATAGAGTTTGGAGAGATAGAGTTCGGAGATAGAGAGAGAGCGTTGGGCAGGAGAAGAAGCTCGGCTTAAATCGTGTAAAACAAGTATTTTATAGCGAGGGAGCACGCAACTTCAAATGGAAGATGGCACCTCGCGCAGGCCCAAGACAATCTATAATGTTTACTTCGAAAGTTTGATGGCAGTGGCGCGCCATGCATTATGCATACAATAGCTTAGTTTACATATTAATCGGACATGTTTATGGTGCGGCGTGCGATCGGGGCGCGTTTATAAAAAAAAAAAAAAGAAGAAAAAAAGCGCGTGCCCGGAATGGCCGAGCGAGTCTATCTAGCGAGGAGCCTCGGGGACTATTAGAGCCACTGTTCTAGTGACCCCCGAATTCGTGACTCCAGCACGGGCGGGGGGGGGGGCCACTTTTTAATTGGTCCGTGTAACGGTTCGGACCTTTGCGGATGCGAGGCGTGCGTTTCTTTTTTTGGAAAGCGTCCCCCGGGCGGCGTGGATTGCGTACGCGCTTTTTCAAAATTGTGCTTAGCCAGCGAGGTGTGGAGCGCCCGAGGTTCGCCTGCGGAACCGGAAGTTTCGCTTCCAATTCCATTTCGGGCGCCTCGTGGAAACTTGGCCGCTCAAAGTGCTACTTTGCTCGTTGGCCGCGGCTCCCAAGTGGTATATTGGTGGTGGCGGCTCGTTGCTTTTGTGAAAATCATTGGGCTCCTCTATTGCGCCGAGGAATATTGAAAATCATTTGCGTTTAATGAGGCAGGCATTGGGTTCGCCCAGCGGATATCCATTGAATTAAACGTAACTGTTCAATGTTGAAGGGAAATCACATGTAATGCACGGATCGTGTGCCCCTGCGTATAATTAGGGCGATAGGTAGCGGCTTACGCTATCTAAAATAATAATTAACATGGCTTTATTTTCCCAGCTCACATATTCAATTGAATACACGGGGGTCTACTTTTACCAGATGTTTTACTAATAAGATTATAAGCCAATGCGGTTTTCGAGCATCCGTTTTTGTTGAAATATCTGTTATTTAATACTTTGCGCGGAAAATCTGTCGTACTTTATATAAAAACGTATGTAAAAAAGTATTTCGTCATCCGACGCGAATGGCCAAATGCTTAAATTCCTTGTTACCGCGTGCACTTGTTTTTTCTAATGTACGCATACTTTTAATCATTCACGGACAATTTATCATCGGTGAACAATTACAAGTAATGGATATTCAATTTGCACTTTTCCTATATATATATAAATATAATTGCTCATTTGTTGCAGCGTGTTGAATTTTATTCGGCAGTCCGGCCTTCTAGATGAATTTAAATATATATATATATGTATGTATGTATATAGTTTATATGACTTTAAAAACGTAATTATTATTCAGTAGTTATCATGCGTTGTTATATCGTAGTGGATGTTTGATATTCTCAAACAAGTATCGACAACTTTTTCCATATAATTTAAATAAAGCAAATCGTTGTATTATTCAGATGCCAATAGCTCTCTCGCTCTCTATGTGCGTGTGAGTGCGTGTATCACGGTGAGATGTGTAGGCAAAGAGTGAAAAGGCTGGAGCGAGTCATGTGACAAAAATCTTGGGCTTATAATAGCGGCGGATCTCTCGTTGCCGGCGAGCAGATAATGTAACGCTGCTGGCCTTTGTTGCGCGAGCTCGTCAGCAGGAAAAGTGAAAATTTTCGCAATCGAGCCGCGCGGCTCCTATTCAGCCGGGACGACGAGGTCGAGTTGAAAGCGAGGCAGGTACGCGCATATATCCCCTTAGGGACAAAGGGTCCAGCCCCAAGTATCCACCTACGACTGACTCACTCGCGGTGACTCACGCGCACGCGCGAAGGAACTGCCGTGAATTCGCGCGTGCACGTGCAGACCGGAGCAGCTTACTCTGTCTTGTCATCGGCCTCCCGCACTTGTCAATCGCCTCGAGATGAAAGAGATTCGGTATTGTGTGTGCTCCCGACTATGGCTGACTAATTTCACCGCGCATTGCCTCACGGAACTTGCGAGCTTCGATATACTTGGATATACTTTCGTATGTAGTATCGGGCGGAAGTATGAGGCGGAGGCGATTTTCCATGTTGGCGTTGATGTTGTAAAGCCAGGATGTGGCGAATGAAGGAGAAGCAACCCGATATAATTACGGAATAGCGTTGTATGTAGCCTTGAATCGTTTGAAAACTAAATGGTAGAAAAATCGGTTATCAGGCGAGATCCTTATCGTGGGTTTTGACATTGTGATCACTTTAGACGATAGAAAAGCATCGTTACGTGCTTTTATTTAAGGTAATTATAAAGTCATTAGAAAGTTAATTACAACGTATGTTCGTGCGATGTATGTGAAAAAGATTTTCTTGCATACAGTGTAAGTGTGGGACTTTTTGTCTATTAAAATAATATGGGCTCTGATATAATGAAAGGCATAGCTCATTTAACTTCCCTGCTCGCATTTCTAAATCAAAACTTTTTCTCTCTACGCGACTGCAATTCACTCGAGATTTCATTAGAGATTTGCAAAATTATCCAGTGCTTTTTTAAATACAAGCCTACAGATAAATATGCTTTATTCTATATAAACCTTAAAATCTTCTTCTCTTAAACGCTCGAAATAATGCTCGTTTGAAGAGTCTTGATAATATTGATTTTCTATTAAACTAACGAGCTTCTTCAAACAATAAGATAAGGTCGGCTCGATAAAAGTGATTATTTTACTCGAAAATAATCACAAGTTCTTGATCGCAGTGGCTCGCTGATGATTGCTTATAATGCTTATAAATGTAATTATGGACAAAAATGTGGCTAAATATGCCTATAAGCATGACATTGGCTTGGAATAGTCGTAGCGGTCGGGGCTCAGCTTAAAATTACCGTTACCATTACACATCGGCCCAAGTGTACCTTTATTTTCACACTCGGCAGGCACAATGCCTTCGTGACAGATCGAAATTATGATAAAACATATAGAGTTAAGGACTGAAACTACTTTTTTCGTCGAGTAATGCAGAAGGTCTGGAGCGTTATCGAGCTCGGTCGCGGTGAAGAAAAAAGAAACGCCCGGTGTGTGCGCGCGCGCGCGTGTCTATTGGTGAGCGGGCGCGCGCGCGTTTGTACCTGTGAGCTAAAAGCAGTACAAACTGATTAGTTTGCGTTGTGTTTAGCGTCGATTCTCTCGATCATAAAGTTAGATGCAGACGATAAAAACAGGCCATGCTGCTGATTAAGAACGGCGCGCATAGCTTTTTTCGAAAAGCTATACAGAGAGAGAGAGAGAGCGAGTGGGTGAGTAAATGAGCGAGAGAGATTGAGAAACCCGCAGAAACAGTCTCTACGTATGAAACTAGTTGCTCTATCTGTCGCTATATTTCTTTATATCCTTGTTCTCTTTGTTTTCTGCAGGTCGGGGCACCCGCACCTCAAGATATCAGGTTGCATGAATTTCTGCAGTTTCAAGTGCATCTTCTTAAACAATATTTTAAAGCAAGATAATATATGGGCCCATTAGAAGCTTGAAACATAATATTAGAAATGCATAAAGAGATCATCTCCGACGCTATTTTCACGAGTAGATCTCGAAAGATTTTCTTTCCCTCTTTTGTCAACTCTGGTCGGAAAAATTAATTTATCACGATATTTAATAAATATTTGCGCATCTCTATAAAGCAACAATGAAAAGGCTTATTTTTGTTAAGAAACTATTATTAGAAACTAAACTTACAAATGAATAAACATTATAGCTCTTTATTTATGATTTACAATCATTGCTACGCAATGAAAATTATTATTAATAATTATCTATTTAAATAATGCTTGAGCCTCACGATTTGTTGTATACTTATAATAAATTTTTTATAAAAAACACTCGGTGAAATTCTGTTTACATTAACATATACACACACACACACGCGCGCGCGCGTATATATGGATTTTGTAATACCACAATTAATGACATAATAAATTACATAAATTACTATAAAAAAAAAGGAGAGAGAGAGAGAGAGAAGAAGAAGAAGTGAGTAAATGCATGCAAAGTATATACAAACTATAGAATTCTCATTTTTACAGTTAAAAATAAGTGATTAAATTTGAAATTTATCGCTCAAATGATAAATCATTGTTAAAAGTTGAATTTACATAAATCTACAATCATTGTATTTAACATAATAATATTGCCTGTGTAAGCATAACTTCCCATAAATGAGTGCATAAATAAGTTTTAACTTAAAAACAATGTAAATAAATATCATTTTTTTTTTCCTTCTTACAAAGCTTCGTTTTTCCACGTACAATGAAAAAAATGTATTGCCTTCGCTAAAAACTGGAAGCCCAGCTGGCACAACCTTTCGGTTCACATTTTTTCAGAGGGAAAAGATGAATTTCTATTTGAACGGCGCATGAATATAAATATGCATGGGAAGAGAAAGGGGGGGGAAGTGGAGTATTAACATACGTGGCGTGTTAATTATCAGTGGATGGTTAAGAAGTTGGCTCGCACACCTACCAAAAGACCCTCTCCCACCTCCCGTCGCCATTGACCGATTCTCGCCAGGACGTGACGTCACGGCCATTGGCACGTTAGTTTTCCCCGAAAGAGATGAGAATATGTGCGAGCGAGAGCTCCTCGGGTACGTTTAATTTCGTTCGCGAATAAGCCGATACGAAAGGTCATTGCTACTTGCCGAGTCCTCCGACGCGAAAATAAATGGCAAAGACAAAAGAAAGAGGAAAGGCCTAATGATCGCATTAATAAAATTGTTATTAACGATAATTATGTACATATTTATCTTTATCCGGGCTATTATTCTATTTTTGGTCCTTGGGGGGCGGGGGGAGGGGGAGGGCTGAAGCCTCCGATGCAGGTTATTGCCCGAGGTTTTTTTTCTCTCCCGTGCAACGGCGGGTCAAAGTTTGTGTTCACGTGCAATCGCGACCTAACATTTCATTTACTCGAGACCGGCTTGAAAGGAAAAGATGTATAAATTACCGAGCTGCGATAAAACTTGCGAATGCAATGCTAACGCGCGATTATACATCAACGTAAATTTGGAGTTTTTAACGATAATATAGTGTATTTATAATTCTCCCTATAATTACTGCGGGCATTAAAAAGGCTACGCTTGATTCGTATTGCGAGTAAGGAGGAACAAAATTTATAGAAAACAACTCGGCAGGATAATTAGAGAAGCAGATTAAATATGTTTTTAATGTAAATGGTATACCTGCTTTGATTTAAAATTACGGATCTGAAAATTAACAGTAACACAATACTATAAATACTTGTAATCTTCATAGTTTCATCGACACATATATATATATATATATATACATACAATTTATTGAAATTCTAGATACAGAAAAGCGAATGAATATAATAATTCCCTTTATTTTCTTATGAGTTTTAATTGCAAAATGTCGTCGATAAACTATGATAAACTATATATATATATATATATATATATGTATATATATGTGTGTATATGACGTTAGGCGTACATGTATCATAAATAAGCTGATTGTTTACTCAAAGCTGCTCATTACATATATCACTTTGAAGATCCTTCTCTAATAGATAATGCAGTATATAACCAAGTTAAATATTTTCTAATACACAGAATCAATTTGGAAATGGCTATCGCGAGTGATCGTAAAATACTAAATTTATTGAACGACAGTAAAAAAAAAAAAAGAAGACAGCTCAAAGAATGAAAGAAGATGTAATAAAAAAAAACGAGCGATAAGCGTTCGTTGCGCGAGCATCTGACGTTTTCCGACGGTTATTTGTGCCAAAGATCCATCCACGTTTTGCCCAATAAACAAAAATAATATTCACTTTCGTGTGTTTCGTCGGAACAGGTGGACACAGAGGACTAATTTTACGAGCAAATAATGTAGATTTTTTTTCATGCCTACGTGAATGTGTTTTTAAGCAAAAACATGACAATTATTATTATTATATAAAATTATTGAGTGTGGCAAGTAAGAATGCAACAGTATGCAAAATCTATAACATTTACTTGATTTTAATGCTCATACTTGCTTCTCTGTTCTATTGCATGAAACACAACTATTTAGCAAAAGCTTCGTATTTCTTTAGATATTGCAATTTGGGATATATATTATATATAAATTGGGATATATATATATATATATATATATCTATATTTGAGTTATTTATTAGTATTGCTTTAATTAAATGTAAAATTATATTCAAGTATTACATTACTCCAATACAATTTAATACAACTCGAACGAAACTTTAATGCAACCGATGCTCCCGAGCAAAACATTTATTAAAATATTATAATATCTCCTTACTTTAAGGATTATGCGCGATAATAACTGTAGATAATAACTTAGAAAAAACATAGTTTATTATGATTTACTAATAGCAATATATTATTATCGGATTTACCCAATAAAAGTTGGACATCTAATGATTAGAATAGATGAAATAAATGCAATAAAATATGTCCAAATTCTAATGACAACAAGCGTTTCTTATTATTGCGTGTACCTTAAGACATATCAACTATTTTAAAATAAAATTAAATCAGTAAATACACATGTTCCCGCTGTATTTTATATTTGAATTGATACTTGGAAAAATTGTTAATAAATCAATCTAATACGTAAATAATATAGTTTCATTGCAAAAGTTTCATATTGATTACAATACATGTAAGATTATTCGATTGTTATTGAAACAGAAACAAAAAACAAAAAACCAAAAAACCAAAAAGAAAAAGGATACATTGAAATCGTTAAACATTGTCTTTAATTGAAATTGTAGAATCTATAATTGAAAAAATAAATGCTGTTACGAAATAAAAAGTGCAACTAATTATTAAGTATCCCAAGTAATTTCGTCGAATAATATTTATGGTATCGGGAAATAATACTTTAGAAGTAATTGTTGATACTTGAGAGCGTAATATAGGTACAATAATTGTTTAACTTAAAGGCAGCGATACGTTATTTGACGGAGGCATTTAATAAGAATTTTTGCAATTAGCCGCCAGCAACAACAACAACAACAACAACAAGTTTCAATTTAAAACAAATATAAAATTTAGACTTTTCTTCCGATAATATCGAATCAATGTTATTAACTCTGACTCTCGCGCGTTAATAATATTCTGATAATTCGAGAGGTCGAAATTTCGTATATAAACATTATATTAATATATTATATCTAAATTAACGATAATAAAAGTTTAGAATTAATTCAACGCAGAGCTACTTTCTATTATGCCTGATATTATAATCTGCACGCAATGTAATATAGTGTGCCACGTCTTATCGTAATTTAATTAACTCTAGATCAGCAAACTTATTTGGAATATTTATCAACTAATTACATTCAGCCGCTGGCTAATCGAGTGGCCGCATCGCCCAAGCTTTTCGCAAACCAACGGATGCAAAAGTACCAGAATCCACGCGAAATAATATTGTTTTAAGAATACGCGATCATCGGTGGCAGAGGCCAGAAAATATTTAATCAGGCGATATTGGCGCATAATTCACAACGTGGCTTCCAACTTCCAACTGATTCCCAAGGTAAAGCATTGCCCAGCGATGAACCGCGCCACAAAATACAATGCCGCTCCTCCCATTAAATGCATTAATAAATTTTATCTCGGTCAATTAATCGGGATGAGGCATGAGAATTAGAGCCCCAGAGGATATAGCCGAGATATAAATCTGGCCTGTTAATTTCCGATGTAATGTATCAATTTACGTTTGCTGCCACCTCACACCGCGACCAGCAATAAATGTCAAATGGCGCCGTAGATCAGCGTGAAAAAGAGCTTAATCTAGTTGTCGATGTGTGCGTGGGCGTTTGGTACGGGCAAGGGGGGGAGGGCCAAAGTGCAGAAGAAGAAGAAGAAGCGGGCCTGCCTCGTAATCCGGCCGTCGAAGTCTTAAAATCCTCGAGTGAAAAGCGCTCCCGGATCATCCTTATAAGGCGGCAAGTCCCTCCTCCTCCGTGTGTGTGCTGACTATTCCCTCGGCGGAAGGTGGAAGGTCGCCGCGGGCAGGGGCCGTAATTTCCCGGTCCGCACGAATCAATATGTAGACCAGTTGGGCGGTTGGGGGGGGGGAGAGAGGCGCGAGAAGCTTCGATTAATTGGCCGCGTGCATTAACGCTTTATTGGGCCTACGTCCGGTGATGGGAAGTGAGGGGCGAGGGCTGGTTGCGCGGGGTCGATAGTGGATTAATGACAGACCCGGGCTTTGAAATATGTTACATCTGCTAAATTTTCATTATCCTAAAGTATCGAAAATTACAAAGTCGGCTGGCCGTAGTGGCTGGGGCCGTGAGGGGGTGGGGTGGGGTGGGGGGGACTGGGAGGCGGACGAATGAGTTAGGAGCACGAAATGATATTGAGAGGGCCAGTCTATTTATTTACAGGGAGCGATGGATCGATGTTCTTTTTCCGTTTAAATTGAATTCTTGCCGATTAGATCGGGAAGGCCTGATATTGCTGAAAGATTTTCTTGAAAAATGATATTTTTGACACGTTATTTATGGCAGCTCACTTCCAATAGAGCATGCAATAAAAATTACGATAATGAAAATTTACTATCTTTTATTTGAATTTTAAAATAATTAATGAGGACTAAATGTTTATCGTGCTCTGTTTGTTTAGGCACGTCTATCTGTCTGCTGCCTGTGTGTGCGCGTGTGCGTGCCTACGGGGATTCGTATGTTGGCTATGGGCATCGGCGAAGGGTGCGCGCATGCGTGCGCTGTTGTTGTAACAGTTGATAAATGTGCGAATGGATCGATGTCTGCGCGCGCGTGTGTGCAAGCACGAATAATTAGGCGAATGAGCCAAGTACGTGAGTACGTCCAAAGGCGTATGCGTGTGAAGAATAGGTGGATAAATCGGCAATAGAAGGAGAGAGGAGACAAATAGAGAGAGAGAGAGAGAGAGAGAGTATTTTTGAATGCAGTATGCATAGTTTATAATGTAAGATTAATTTTTACTGTAACATAGCAACTTAAATGTCATTTAATGTTTTGCATAATAAAAATCTCATGTTCAATGCAAAATTCTCTAAACTTCATAGAATTTAAGTGACTTATTAAATGCACTTTTCATCTATTGTTGTATAATTAAGTGACAAATATGTTTTAATACATTTTTCATTCATATTAATCAATATATATTTCACTAGATTTAATGGTTTTCTTTTAAAGAGACAGAAGGCCTATTATATGTAACACCTGGAATATTCAATGAAATAATATATTATGCACATACTTATTGAAATTCTATATTATTATTATTATTATACGCATACAAATGCACATTGGGAATACTTCATGACTTTAATTATTCATATATAAAACGGTTTGTATTTTCGTAACTGCATCTTTACACACTTGAATCATCAACGCAGTTAATTAAAACAATAATCTCTCTCTCTCTCATGCTCCTTCTATTTCGCTTTGTCTTTGGTCCCAGCCAGTTACGCAATTATGAGCTTAACTTTGTACTATTATTTAGTTTCCAGGATTAAATAATCTGAGCCTAATGAAGTCCAGCGTTGATAAAAAGCCAGTTGAGTTTACAATGAATTGTTTGTAGTCTTTCAATTTCCTTACACCATTTTACAGAGAATGGCAAACTGATGAAATTCAACCTGAAACTTTGTTGCGAAACTCGAATGGAGAAGGAATTTTCAATAGGCTTGCGGCTAAAATTGGTTGTGTTATTATTTGTTATTTGTCTACAAGATACCATGTAAGTTGGAAAAACAGTACTGAAAGTTTTTAACTTAATAAAGGCCGAGAAAATATTGTCCTTCAATAGAAGAAGCGAATGGTCTAATTTTCGTCTCAAATTCTGAATTCCACCTTTACATACTTTAAATAATAAATTCACTTTACATAATTTACATGGAATTTTCTTTTTGCCCACTATTATTATTATTATTATTATCATTTGGAATTGTCTGGAGCTTGTTATAATTAATTTGCCGAGGAAAAAGAATGCGTTGGAGAAAATATGAGGCATCGTATTAGATATTTGTCGTCTCGGGCCTTCAATATGTTCAATATGGGCCCTCAACATTCACGACTTAGAATTAGACTTAGAAAGACTTAGAATAACAGCCACGCCATACACATATAATTATTGGAATAAAAAACCAGGCATCGTGAAAATATATATATAAAAGTGCCTAAAATTTTGAAATAGTATTGTACAATTGGTGAGATCGTCTGTCGGTGGCAATCTATAGCCGGAAGTAATCGGATTGTTGGCGGCCAATATAAAAGACTATCCGCTGGAAGCAGTAGAATCAGAATGAAAATTCAGGAGAAGTTATGAATGAGAGGGAGCTCGATCCCTCGGCGAGGCGCTTTAAAAGGAAGCGAAGGAAAAGCGAAGGAGGAAGCAGGAGGATGGAGCGTCGGCGACGGCGGCGGCGGAGCCGGGTGGGGATGGCCGGAGGGGTCCGGGGGTGGGGTGGGGCGGGATGGGTCAGCATGTGCAATTGACGCACGCGCTTCCGCGGCCCCTCGTTAAAATAGCGGAATAAGGTCAAAACAGGCGAAAGCCCGAGCGCAACACGCGTGATTAAGCTTCCGTTGGTTGCCCTCGCGAAAACCTAAAGGAGCGGCGGCGCGCGCGCGCGCGCAGGTGCGTCATCGCGACTGACACCTGCCACGGCGCGATTCCGGTTAGCAGTCCAGGGCCGATCCAAGGCCCGCCGGAAGTTTTTACGTTCCGATCGGGCGCGCGTGCCCGCCGAATTCGCGCATAAAAGTTTCATGAGGGTTCCGCCGCTCCAAAGAGGCCCCGTTTCCAGCTGCGCTCGAGTCGCGCCGGCTGTCGGGATCGCGGACTCGCGGGTCCCGTAGCTGCTCTCCCAACTTTTTGACACTCGTCGAGATGCGTGGAATGGCGGGGAGCTCGCGAAATGGATTATTATTGCTCGGTGCGGTCGGTCGGGGGGCGGGGGGGCCGGGGAGTCGGAGGAGTGGAGAGTGACGCCGTTACGGTGCGAATTGTGCCCCCGTCGAGCGGCTCGGTCGTAAAGTGCGAAGCGAGCTTCCGTCAATGTACTTTCGCTCCTTATATAATTATCGGGCACTGGGTATTTTCAAAATTTCCCCACACCTGCTGGCGTGGCGACAGCCGAATTGGAGACGCGCGTATGAATTAGGAGGGGATCTACGCACGCCGACACGCGAAATCTCTTAATCGCTTTAAGAACTCGAACGAGCTAACTTTCGTGCAGCTGGAGTTGTATTGTCTTACGATATTCGAAGAATGTTTCATAATTGAAGGGGGAGGGGGAGGCTAGAAGGAATGGCAATATTGGCGCTTTTAATTATTCTGCGCAGCGCCGAGTAATTGTATGGGCAGGTAAGGTGTATGCTAAAAAGAAGAAATGCGCTCCGTACATTGGTGTGTGAGTTTTTTTTATTGGAGAGATCGAGAGGTCTCTGCAGCCTAATTGTTGATACGTTTTTGCTGCTGGCTCATTGAGCAGCCAATGAATGATAAAGCGTCGCCGCTTGCAATCGTCCCGTTAAATATCAGTGTTGTGCCAATTATATATATATATATATATATATATATATATATATATATATATATGTGTGTATATATAAATATATAGAGTCACAAATGTTAATTCACTGTTCAAGTGCAAGTTAAATACTAGTTTTCGTATTAAAATTTTATTGCAGTTACAATTTGCTGTCTTATTAGCATACTAAAAAGTCTGATATAAATGAATTTCATAATACAATTAGCAAGACAAAACACGTCTACCTTTCTGCGTAAATTGAATAAAAAAATGAAATCAACTTGTCTTTTTTGGCCGTGAAAGGGTTTTTAATTTAAAATGCAGTGCGTTGCGTTGAACGAAAGACTTAATTCTCTAAGAATTAGATTTATACTTCAGAAATTTGTTCCTATCTCATATGCATAAAACTTAATCCAACATAACATCTAAAATTACAATCTAAAATTACTCCATTGCCCGTTTTTATTTATAATACAAGAAATTAATGTCTAATTTTCCTTTTTAAATTTGGAAAAATATTGTTTCTTAATATACTGCTCGATAAATACGCAAGCCTTGACGAGGAAACTGCAAAAGCTTTCTTTATAAATGCCACTTGCCAGTTAAATTCTCATTTCAACTATTAAACTACGAATATTGAATACAAGTACAACGTCAAAAGCCCACGTGATCTTTCATTGTATTTTTATTGAAGGCGTAGTCAATAAATTGCTCGGCTTACTTCTTCGCCATAACTCCACGGATCCAACCTCGGCCCTCCTCCATCCAAACAATTAATCCTCTGAAATAACGGAAAGTGCCATCGCAATACTCTCATCAAGATAAACGCCGAATCCAAAAGCGTCGTTAAGCACAAGACAAAGACACCGTCGCGTTAAGAAGTGCACCACCCAACGAAAGCAGGCCTACATAATACTTTCCACGCGCACACGCACACACACACCCTGGGGACGGGAGGGGGGTCCCATCCCCAACCCCACCGCCCAAAAAGACCGCCGCTCCGTACCGGCAATTGGCAAGGGTAGTCCAGGTAATGGGCGATTTGCACAGTACCTGCCGGTATTGTTCCTTAGCGCCTACTCTCTCTCTCTCTCTATCTCTCTTAGCTGCGCAGGGCTTAGCCGAACTTTTAGAGAGCTTGCTGCCTTTAATCGCATCCCCGATAAAAGTGCAGGTATAGGCGCATTTTGGTTGTCGCCCGAGGGGCCTGGGGGACTGGACTCCTCGGGCGGCAGTCGGGGAAGCGAGTAGATCGTATTATGGGCACACAATGTCCATTAAAGCCTTACTTCGTCGGCGTTTAAACGCGCGAATGTCGAGGCGCCAGCAGGTGCGCGGCCTCCCCGTACCTGCCGCAGGCTCTATTAATGGCTGCGAGGGGCATTAAGCGCGAATAATTCGGTCGAGTGAGCTCGATCGATGGCAAATCCAGCACATTTATGCGATCCAGCAGCCTGTCAATTCGTCAGATCTCCTTAAACGTCGCGGCGCTCTCGCACGGATTTCCATGGCAACTCGCCGACTCTTTCGGGACGGGCCGAGCATGGCCTGCCCACACATCCCTCCTCCCTCGATCGATCTTACAATGACGTTCTAATGGCAGTACCAACTGATTGGAGTGATTTTGGCTTCGGCATGCCCTCGCGTATTATCTATATTGCGACCGAGATTGCAAATTAGTGGTCTTGCTCGGATAATATGAGCGTCCACGCACGCTTACACACGCACGCCCACCTGCGCTTCTTCTCGCTCCTATGTATTTTCTTAATAGTAGCATCTATTTCATGTCTCCGTTAATTTAGCCGCCGGCCCTCCCCACTCACTCGCCCATCCCTCCCTTGGCTAATCGATTAAATAATTTCAGGTTTCGTACGACTCTTGGTTTCGACAACCTCGAGCCTATGAGTCACGTAAGCCTCAGCAAGCGTTACAATATTTCTCAATCTTATCGCCTCCATTGCCTCCTCCTACCTCGCTTCTTCTCCTCTTTAAGGCTCTCAAGATTCTAATTCTCCTCAATGTATTATCTTCGATTCCAGCCTCAAAAATTAAAAAGTGAGCCAACTTTTTCTCCTGGCGTTTTCCAAAGCCAAGACCTCGTATGCTCGTATACTAGCTAAACGTATGGCAGGCTCAAAGAATAATAAATCTTTAATAAAAGCAATTGATATAAAGATTAATGAGCAGCAGTGGTGAGAGTCGCGGTGATGTGGCTTTAAAAGGAGATAATTTGCAGTAAAATGAGAGTAGTTGAGCGGCGGAGGGATTATGGCATTATGAAAATACAAAATAACATTTCCCAATACATTCGTCGATCCCCTCGTCGAATGCTTAATTTAATTACTTACCAATTTAATTTCACGCCCATATCTGAGCAATCTAATTACGATTATACACTTTCTTTGTGTATTCTAATTTAATGCAACGGCAAAAATCCAATATAATTGCCTGCCAATAATTCCAAGCCCCCCACCTCCATCCACACTTTATATCGACGATCATGGGGATGTTTGAAAAAAAAGGAGAATGGGAAGAAGCGAGCTTTTCGAAAGGGAAATTTCCTTAATTCTCCCCAAAAAAAAGGTAAATCACGCGAAATTGTTGTAGATTATTATTTCATTGTTAAAAGAGTGCAGCAATAATAAGACACGAGTACATTGATAAGACACGCCCAGCGACCTTATTATTATTTAATGCCTTTACGTGTAAGAGAATTCGGTGCGGCAGGATTATTTTCTTTCGGCATGTTGCTCAAAACTTTACATATGCAGATTAAAAATGATTTTATGCTAATTCGGGACGAAATGAGCTTTTGAATTAAATGCTGAAGTGTCTTGGGAGGAAATCCATGCGCAGTCACGTATAAAGCACTTGAAACTACACATCTTCGAGGCGCAAGCACGTAGATGAGTCTTATCTATGCAGACAGATGCACGTCTCAATCTTTTCGGCTTGTCCAACGACTCACACATTTATCCCCTCTAGGTCGCGTCGGGGCGCGCGCACACGGGAGAGGCACGCGTGTGCGTGTGCCCCACGTGCATGTATTATTGCATGCGGGGGCTTTTTAGTTAACACGGGTTATTCGAGCGCAGTGCGTGCCACACCTAACGAATCACACGGGACAATAAGAAGTAACAACAGCAAGAGAAAAAAGGTAGAAATACGTCCTTGTGTATCAAGTCGAGAGAAGAAATTCTATACTTTTCCCGCGTGTGTGTGTGTGCCTGTGTGTGTGTGCTTGTGTGTGCGTTCCGATTATCCAGCCGATGCGAGATACTTCGAATTCTGAAGAACGGGCAATTTTTTTCCCCGTCGCTCTCAGTCGACAGCTGTCGATGTATTTGCCGTTAGGCGGCATTAACCAAATGTATATTAAAGGCTGTGTGTGCTGTTAGTGCTAATCATTTTCTAAACGTCCGTGTATTTCGTATATAACTATAAAGAGAGATAGAATCTGGATGCTCAAGGATAGGATACAATTTGGATTCCTTCTCTCTTCCTTTTAACTCTCGGCCCGTATGATATTATTATATGGTCTTTGAGATTCTACCGCTAAATTACAAAATAGGCAGCGGGCATTACATTTATTAATCAAAGACTTTCTCGTTATATGGAAAGAACTAGGCTGCGTATATTACGTGATATTACGTCCAAATACCTTTAGATTTACGTGCATTTATTGCAATTATTGTTGCTAGCTACGTGTCGCCGTACACGATGAATGCATTTCCCAAGTTTTTTCGCTTCATACTTTTTGACACTGCAATTAGATGACCTAATATATATATATAAGTTTTTTTATTAATTCCCGAGAACCAAAGCGATCGATCGTATTGTGCAATATGGATAGCGCCAAATCTACTTAGGACGCACATTCTGCTTATTTAAAAATCAATCCCGTTGCTTTTGTAGTTTATGATGTTTTTTAGCCGCGCATATAAATAATAGATCAATTAGTTATTAATTGTTGGATGGTCAGAACTTTTTTTTGCTCGAACGCACGCACGAGCAGCCAAATGATTTTCAATAGCCGACGAGTCTATAATTTGTATTACATTATAATTACGGCTTTAATTCTCAAACAAGCACGTTTGGACTGATGCAAAGTATGATTACGTATGCCTACTTCTTTTCCTAAATGTAGAGAGAGAGAGAGAGTCGGACAGCAGGCGTTAGCGAGTGTTAGCGACAGGACGGGAGGACGCGAGAGGGGTGGGTGGGGTGGGGGGATAGAGAGAAGAAACGATTTCATTCGAAGTATCGCCAACTTTAGATATAAAGGCCTATTTTAGTCTCGATGCGGTCAAGTTTCTAGCAAAACTTCTCCGACAGGCTTCATCATCGATCCTCCCTATAAGATCAAATGTACCATTGCTCATTAAAATAACTCAATTACGTAGCGATACTTTTTTAGTTTGCGGCTCATGTGTGCAGGTACATATAATTTTGCGTGCATACGTGTATTTGCAATTATTTGATCACTCAATATCAGTATATAACACAGGGAGCACACGTGCGCTTATAAAACATTTTACATTCTCGTATTAATATTGAAATTATTCCTCGCGCAAAGATCTTGTTTTCCCGCGGGCCAGCGCCCAATTTACATAATAGTTATTAATAATGCGCGTGCGCGGTGGAATTTTTAAAGGATAAATATACAATTAGACAGTGCCGATGAATAAACTCGGCGAATTATGAGCCACGGCGGTTTCAGGCCAAAATCATTAATATTAATTGTTGCAAAGGTGAGTGGGAGGAGAATGGGAGGGCCGCTTTTCTCGAACCATAAGTAATTTGGGAAGGGAATAAAGTCACGGGACACTCATCTTGGACCAGCAAACAACGTTAGCGCCAACATTTGCAATATCAATGGGGGCCTGGGTGTGCGAAATTGCCAGCGAAATGTTAATAATAAATCTTCGGCTTGCCCAAGTTCCCCAAGAGTAGCGGAGCTGTTAATAAGTGCAGGATATCGTAGGGAGAGAAAATTATTTTAAACGAAAATTGTCTGGCAACCGCCATTAAAAAGCAATATTGGCCAACGCGGTGTGGAGCCGAGCGGAAAAAGGGAAATAAAGGAGGGCTATTTGGGCGATCCTCCTTTTTCATCGTTCAGCCAACGACACGCGCATTAATTTTACGTCATTGAGCAAGCCGTGGTAGAGAAGAAAGAGACGACAAGTTAACGCGAGCATAAGCGACGCTACGGGGGCCTCCATATACCTTCCAAAGTAAACCGAGCATAAACGAGAGCCGAAAATAGAATGTGCAATGGCGTCGAGGCCACAGCCGACCAGCAGCTCCTCCTAGCCCTTTGAGATGCTCCTCCACCCGACAGCTTTTTCCTTCCTTCCGTTTTCCTCCAAGCCGAGGCCCTCCCCACCCCACCCCGCCGCGCACGGGAAAACTCCCCACTGGGGCTTGGAGGAGGAAGCCGCGAGGCGCCTAAATCTACCGAGATTCCTCTCGACGAGATGGCGACGATCTGCCTCGCATATGTTGTGCCTCGCAGCATCCAATAATGCTCCCGAAATGGTCCAAAAACACTCTCCAAATAATCTATCGCGTGCTCATCGTTCAGCCAACGAGTTTGCTTTCGTGCCGAGCCGAGAAAGAGTTTTCACTCGGAGGTTCGGGGACCGATTACGAGCGACTTCCGGGATATTCGATTTTTCACCTAAAAGTCCCAGCCCTACGTACTTATCTCATCCTACTTATATAATAATTATCGCACTACGAGAAACTATCGACTAATCTGCGGATATTCATGCTGCCAGCTCTTTGTGCGCTTGTCGCAATTTTTCGGACCTTTTCGCCTCGAGATGACCAATGCCTACATCGACACTACCTCCCACACTACTTTTCCACTCTTGGCGTTTGGCGGCCAAACTAGCCTTGTCTTTCTAGCATTTGCTCTATTATTGCTGATATTATTGAAAATTATTGGGTAATGTAAGCTATAAACTCCCTTCTGTCTTTATCGTCCAGGTAGATGTTTTCTATAAATAGACAGACGTTGTATCTGGCTTTTTGTAGGTCGTGCCAAAAAGCAAAAAAAAAAAAGACCACGAAGAAGAAGAAGAAGAAGAAGAAGAAGGAGGAGGAGGAGGAGGAAGAGGAGGAGGAGGAGATGGAGAAGGAGAAGGAGAAGGAGAGGAGAAAAAAAAAATGAACGTAGAAATGAAAGATAATTATATCTGTAATCTAAATTTATTGCAAAAATACGCGTATACACATATTTTTCAGTCTCTCTCTCTCTCTCTCTCCCTCTCTCTCAATTTAATAATAATTTATAATGATTTCAAGCTTTCGAATTCTAGCTATTAATAGCAGCTTCATTATTAAACAGAAATATAACATTTTTGTTAATCTGTTGTGTAAGATTCTTTCAAAATAAATAATTGGCTATTATAGATATTATGCAAGACAAGGGGGAAGGGGGATACGTCTTACGTAAGTTGCCGAATAGTATTAGCATTAAATTTTATTATTATATTTCGCGTAATGGCTGCATTATTTATTCGAATGAGTGGAGCGAATTGAATGTGTTATAATTCCCTCCGAATTCGGCAATATCGTGCGATTATTATGTAATGAGCGCGAGGCGTCCGACAACGGTTAGAACCACGACATCTTACTTTTTTTATTTACTCTGTCATGCAGATGTTCCGCAGCTACTCGTTACAACTGCGGACTTTTCGTCAAAAAATGTTTTCATCCACCGACCAACATGATTTATACCAATTTTGAAACTCTAGCTCGCTCTCGTGCGTGCACAGGGGAAATTGAAGTTGTAAGCGATTGCTCGACGCGGCCAATTAATTAATCTTACCTGCGCGCGCGTTACTTCGTCAAATGTCGGCGACGAGCGCAATCTTTGGCGAACGAGGACAGAGATAGTGGGGCGTCGTTGGTCGAGGGCGGCGCTCCACAGAATTATCTGAAATCTTAAGAGTGAAAGGAATATGGAAAGATCATGGCTATTGCTATTGAAATCATCACCCGCGATTCCATTTCTTTTCTCATGGCGGAGGCTTACACGCGAACCAACCGCCGAGAAAAGTGGCGTGTGGATCCCCCAAAAAATCTCTAATTATACGGTCGAAAATTCGGCAAACTTATCTCGCATCTTGATCTCTCAGTTGAGCCTCCGCCATTCAATCGCTCGCAGGAAATCCCCGATTTTTCCGTCCCTCTTCTGTCGCGCTCCGATGCGCTACCTGGGATGCCCACGTCGAGGGACGACGAGGAAAAGCGAGTTTTCCCGGCGCGGTCTCGGCACGTTACACCTAGTTTGGATTCCTCGCGAAACTCGCTCGAGCTGTCACCATTCAATGGACCTCTTTGGAAATTCGGGCTTTCGAGCTTCCTAAAGACGTCTACCTGATCTCGAAAAGCGCCCTGACAGAGGGACCTGGGCTCTCGTCAATTTTCCTTCCCCTCCTCCTCCTCCTCCTCCTTCTCTTTCTTTTCGCCTTGCTCGCTCTTTTGATCCAGCCCCTCCCCCCTCCCCCCACCTCCACCACCACCACCCCCACTACGGGGCCGCCTCCGCTCGTCAGCCGCCCCGACACACACTCTCTCGGCTCCCAAAACTATATCCTCTTTGCAGTTCAATACTGTGTAACTAAAGTTTTTGTGCGAATGCGCAAGAATTTGATCGCCTCGCTGCAGTCTTGCCAGTGATCTTATATTTCGTCATCCGATCCGCTCGCGAGACTTAGGTCTCTTTTTTTTTAGTCGAGAAAAGGGACGGGAGATAAAAGAGAGCAAATCGGTGAAATGTTGGAGCGCACGAGGGTCGTCGATTCGTCGAGGTGATTACACGAGAATAATACAACTAATTTTCGAGCACTCGCTTTTCCGGAAAATCAAAGAAAAGCTGCCAACAATGCACCCCGCCCTCCCCCTCCCTATAACGATTTAACCAACAAATAAAAAAACCTTGGATATTACGCTCTTTTTAACTGAAAATTTTTTTTATGAGAATTCATTTAATAACGTCAATGTTGAGCGAATTATATTTTGGCTTTGATATTTCAGCCCAATCGTACTCTTTATATTTGATAATTTCAATAATTGGCCTCGCATTAATTGGTTTGCCATACTTTAAACAAATCACTCGTTACAACGACTCCCTATTGCCATTGAAATCGACAATGTTTTTGCGAATAGTTTTTTTTTCTTTTTATTAATAATAGCTTGAGCGGGCAATAGTTGCGAGGATGGCATTGAAGCGAACGGAATCGTTTTCGTCATTATAACGATCGTCTGCCGTAAGATACTCATAGTTGATTATAATCTATTATTTAACTGACAATTGAATTGACGCAAAATTGCATCCCTCGCGGGAATCTTAAGCAGTCGAAGAATTTCAAAGCTATGCCCGCTTTGCGTTCATCTAAGTAAAATAATAAATTAGGATTAACTTTGTATTGGGAATTATCTAACGACGTAGTCGTATTGACTCGAGTTGAGCGCCGAGCCTTGTACATATATACATAGCCGTGTGAAATAGCGACATTCTTCCGCAAAAAACGAAAATTCGCCGGAATGTAACGGAAGAGATGAAATTTCGCCACACCGGGAGAGAAATCTTTCCAGGGAAACAATTAAGAGGAGTGAGTCTCGTCTCCGCGGCTCGTGTCTAAGAAGCATCGTCGTAAATTAATTTGTGATTTGTCAATGAGAGCTAAAGGCGACGTATGCGCCCGGTCGGAGGTAATTGCGAGTGTCGAGCTGATTAGCGCTTCCCCACTGCTCATCCCCGAAATTCCCATAAGCTCATGCGTTTATAGGCTCTCGAGTAATTACATACAGATATGATCGTATAAGAAATTCTCCTAATGATACCACTGCCCTGCCATTATAAATACACTAGGCGAACCCCGTAATCTTTTCCAATTCTGGTTTATTTTCTACCTGGTTCGTATTCACGCGCACATACCACCGCGCACACGCACATACGCGCAAACAACACGAGGCGGACTCAGGTAGCCAGAGGCTATTCGGTTGCCTTCGCTACAGAAAGTTTCGAGCGAACCAACTCGCCGTTTCCTCCTTCCAAATCCCTCGCCTCTACAGCGATAAAATTTCAACTACTGCTCTCTCTCTCTCTCCAGGCTTCGGCAATTCTCCCACTAATGGCTTCTACTTTTCGCTTAGCAGAAATCACCTCTCTCTCTCTCTCTCTCCCGTGCTTTACTTGCCGACTAGAAATTCGCGCACGCAAATTTCACGTAAGCGCATGCGCGACAAAGTCTCGGGATGCTCAAAGATCGTGGAGCCTGGGCTCGATCTCCTATGAAAAGTGACGTGTTTATAGGGAGTATTTCGCGTAGTACGGCCATTATTAGAACGTGGCATTGCTAAAATGTGAGATGCGCCGCACGCTTTATGGAAAAAAAAGTTTAATAAGCCGCGTGGCAGGGGAAAGGGGCTCTCTCTCTCTCGTAAATCAATTTGAAAATGACGGGAGATAAGTGAAGTGAAACTACCGCTGCGTTAAATGCCAAAAAAAAAACAAAAACAAATGAATAAAGTACATATATATGAGGCCGGAATTATAAATCTATGCAGAGATTAGATTACAATGTGCTGGGCGCGCAAGTTTTCGCCTGGTGGGCTGATGTGAGAATGAGAAATAAACGAGACGAGTGAAATAGTTTGAGGGAGCGAGAGAGAGAGAGAGAGGGCGAGGCCAATTAGGCTGGCCAGCTGTTGCGCTGAATTTTGATATTCCTTTTATATTTGAGTCCGCGAGAGCGAGAGCGCAAGAGAGCCTGTATCGGAATATGGGAGAACAGATGTAGATGCGCGTCGGGTCTTTAAAATGCGCTCGCTTGCGCTTGGATTTGATCAAACGCGAAGCAAACGTGCATTTTATGTTTCACGGGCCTCTATATACCAAGAGGCTCGTGCAACCTTAGATCCGAAATTGAAGAGCGACGAGGTCTGCGGACACGTCAAGTCTCGTGGAAGAAAATTTTGCACTCGACGATGCAACACGGGCCCAGACCTTTAACCACTAGCTAATTGATTTCTTTAGATGGCATTTGGATGCGAGTGGATAATACAAGATAATTAATAATTCCTCGTGGATGAGATGCTTGGAGGCTAGTCGATACAATACGCGTCCGCGCAACCACTTGCTTTCGCAAAATAAAGATAAGCAACCATCCACCCACGTGGCAGACGATACGTCCGGGATTCGCAAGAGCTTAGTTTATTAATTTCCCACTAAAGCCGTGCTTTTTCATTCTTCCCGTTTCATTCCCCATTCACATCCCGTCCGATAATTGCGATAATTACCGCGATAAGCCCTCGAGGCTAATTATTTTCGCCTACAATTGATCTCTCAAAGGCACATTAATCGAGCAATGGCGCCCCAATTAGCATGGCGAGGCGAGGCTTCCCTCTAGCGCGAAATAATTGCTCCTCTGAGCGCTAATATAAGGCGGTGCTGCGGTTATAACTCAGGCGCATATCAGAAAATAAACACGCGGATACTCGAGCGCAGTCCTCTTATACATCAGCAGCCCCGAAATTCGAACAATCATTCTTTCTCTCTTTCGACACGCAACAGCCCCGATGAGAACGCTTAATCCCCATAATAAAACATTGCCGATCGTGACGGTGCTGGGGCGGCAGGAACTTGGCCGGCTCCCCAAACTGCGCAAACAGCGCTTATCTTTGGCGGTGCGCGATGCAGCGGCGGCGGCGTCGTCTCGTGGAGGCGGAAGTAGAGGAGGGAAGTAGCGCGGACGTGGAAAATCGCTGTGCTGGCAAATTTCCTCGAGAAGTCGAGGCGCAATGAGATGGGAGGGCCCGAGTGAGAAGGCCCTCGTAAGCTGG
>JAPYYT010000164.1:0-78033 GCA_030522565.1 Ceratosolen corneri
ATATTTTGCTTATATCTAAACTCGCCACATTTTTTACACACTTAAATATGTTGCTTTATACTTATTCAATAAACTACGTTTCAAGCACATTACTCCCTCAAATTGTATATTTGAATCTCATTTCTATCATCCTCTTTCCACTATCCGTCTCTCTTTATCCATAAATTGGAGAGAGAATTTACACGCGGGTTTAATCCCGAACAATATACATATATATATATATATATATATATATATATCGAAAGATTTCAATCAAGCTCGTCTTAAACAAAAAAAAGTACGTGGAGAAAAACACTACATTGTTTTCAATTTTCATTCCAAATATAATTATGAATTTTGATTCTTAATTATTATTCTGCTAGCTGCCCGATATGCTTAAAAAATTAATATAAAAAAAGAACAGCTTAATTTATTTATTTTCAACTTATTCCAAATTACCGGATAAAAATTATTAGAATATTTCATATTCAGAAATCCGTAATATTTGACTATTAGTTCGATACTAATTAACATAGTAAATGTTATATTTTTATAAATACCACATAGAAAATACTGTATTTCTTATTATTCATTAAATTATCAAAATTGAATTTTATAAGATACTGATCGAACTGACTTAATTGTTTAGATTTTATAATTTATTCTTTTTGTTCGATAATGGAAATATATATAAAATAAAAATATAAAGTTTGTTAAAGTTCAGTTTCATCTTAATATTATTATAAGGTAATAATTTTTTAAATAATTAAATGCATTAAACAAGTGAAATTAATTATGAATTTAGTTAATTCTTTAGGGCGATTTTTTAGTCTTTATTACGAATAAATGAAGAAATGAATTCAATGATTCTATAAATTTATTAAATATCAGTGTAGAATTTAACAATAATTTAAATATTTTGATATGAGCGAATATTTTAATACGAATTGTAATTATTAAAATTAAATATTTTATAGAAGTAAAATACTAAAGTTTTTAATCTATAAAAATAATATCTATACAAAATTAGATAAATTAGAATAAAGTTAGTATAAAAATCTTTAATAATGAGGCTCGATAAACTCGAATATTTTTCATTTTCTAAGCATTAACTTTAAAAATTTATATAATCCATTATTTCGTGTCTCAGTCGCATCTAGAGTATTTATAAAAGAAATTAATGTAAATCACGGACTTGGGGTATCACTTGGTGGTTCTCGCATTGTAAGGCGATTCCATATTAAAAATAACACAGTATATAATAATGACTGAGTGCTAAAATAAGGAAGAGCATGCTCAATGAAATAAAAACAGTGATATTTAAACTAACCGTTTTTCCGTGAAAGTTTCCTCTCCGGTTCGGTGACATCCTGGTGCTGCTGCTGCTGCTGCTGGTGCGATTCATCACTACGTCGCTTTAACACTTGAGACTGCTGTTCTTGAAGGTTGGTCTGGCTTACCAAGAGTTTATATTCAGGTGACTGACTACATGAACTTAACGGTGAACTAGAGGAATGATGATCGTGGTGCTGATGGTGATGGTCCTCGGGTGAGCCCTTCGGTGAAAGTTGCTTATTCTGCCAAACATTATTTTGCGTGCCTTCGTAACCCAATGATGTCTTTTATACGTATGCACAAAAAATTAAAGCCCATGTTAGTCAACTTGTCTCTACTACGAATAATGAGTGTTTGTATTCATACTTGTATACGCACATAACATAATTCCAGAGCAATTATAACAATTATTCGTTTTATGCGAGATTTTAATATTTATATTTTTCTGCAGAATATTTCGTAATACCATTGATGAAAAACTAAATTGTAAATAATAGTAATATTGATAAATAACTAGTTCTAAACAACTGCTTTTTACTTATGCACTTAATATAAACATGCATATGCGCGTGTGCGTACGTGTGCGCTCATCATATATGCCTGTGTATGTATGCACAAGTTATTTTATATCAATTTGATTATGCAAACATTTTGTTAATTTTGTTTTAATAACAAATTGTTAAAATGATACTATAAGAGGCAATCGATGAAATATATAAGAAGATTGAAAAATTATTTTGATAAAAAAAACGTTAAAATGTATTTAATTCCTATTTATGTTTTATTTATAATTATTTTTGCTCTCCAGTTGTTCTATAATTTTTATGAAATTTAAAAAATTTCATAAAATATCTAACTATAAATTAATTATATTTTCACTATCGTATTATTTCTTTAAAGATAAATAGATACTTTTCAAACTAACAAGATGAGTTAGACAAAATTATGTTTATAATACAATTGGTTATTTATTTTTTTATATACATTAATTGAAAATTATATTGAAAACGTAAAATTTGTTTATTTAAGCTAATTAAATATATCTACTAATTAAAAAATATTATCCAATTCATATAATTTATACCATAAGTAAAATTTTATTTATCTATCAGTATATATATATATATATATATATATATATATATATATATATACACACACAATTTTACTATTATTGTTTAGAATATTCACAATATATATATAAATGAGAATTTGGCAACAATAAACAATATGATTATATCACAATATAATCATAAATTGAATATAATAAATTAATAAAATAATAAAACTACAAGTTTATTAAATTAAATTTTGTAAATTTTATAATATGTTCGTCTCAATCACTTTAATTTTGTTATTGCTACACATGAGTATTATAATGACATGCTATTAATTCAAAAATAAAATTATCAATAAAAATTTCACAATAAAATTGAGACTTAATGTATATTTTATATGTTGTATATATGTATATGTTATAAAATAAAAACAAGAAATATTAAAAAAAAAATTTGCCATAAAAATTTTAATACATATAGGGTAGTTAATTAAAGGTATTTTTTACGTAATTACTAAATAAAACTACATTAGGAAATGTTTTGTTTTCATATTTTAATTCAAATTAAATATATCAAATTCAAATATGTAAATTTTGTAAAAATTTATTATAAATAAATATATATATACGTGTGTGTGTGTGTATTAAAATTTTACTTCCTGGATGTATCTATTTTAAATATTTAAAGTCATAAAATTTTGATCAGTACAATTATATTGCTAAGGTATAATAGCAAACTGAAACAATTCATGAAATGAAATAAATTAAAAAATTAGAATTGGATTAAAATTAACAACATAATTTTTGTAATAATTATTTAATTTAAAATATTTAACGAGAATCAATAAAAATTATTTATTATAGACTAATTAATAAGTTTCACGATTTGTCATTTTTTTGCACTAAAATATTGTACTAAAATAAAGCAATTGATAACAAATTATACCTAATTTATGTAACAGAAAATTAAAAAATTATAGTAAAAACTGTTGTAAAAGCTCGAAAATTTTCATCTTTAGTAGACAAAATAAATTATATGCGAATATAAATAAGAATAAAATATTAGATAATATATCTTATATAATAAAATATATAAGAAAATCAGAATAAAAATATTGTAAACCTTTTTAATTTTCTTTATAACGTACAATCATAAAATTCAAATATGACTATGCCATACATTCTTTCTTTTTGTTTACGAAGAATAATAGACATGCATTTCGATCTATAAACGATTAAATAGATGCTTCAAGCTAATTGGCGTAAAGTAACTTCGTCTTCATCAGCTTCTTGTAAAAAACAAGAACTATTAAAATAAACACAAATATAATACAGTTATATATGTTTACTTATATATATATCTTCTTCAATGTATATCGTTTTAAAAAGTAATGATTAATTTGCGAAATTAGTGATTATTCGCAAGTCAATTTAAAATAGTACAATTAAATAAATCATTTATAAATAATCTAGAAAAAATCATAATTATTATCAATCTTTAATTATTAAGAATTTAAAATTTTTTGTATTTTATTTAGAATTTTTTAATGATTATCTATATTATTGTATTTAATAGTCATTTATTTTCAAGATATCAAAGATATGTAGGAAATAAACAAGATAATTAAACAAATAAATTGAAATTGATAAACTGAATATTAAACGGATTATTAAATTTAATTTAAATATAACGTAATATTACCTATATTATGTATTCTTTTTGTAACAAATTAAAAAAAAAAAAATTATAAAACCAATATATATTGTACAAAAATATATCATTAAGTAATGTGAATTATATACAATATACATATGGTAAGTTGCAAAAATAACAATCGATAAAATCAAATGTTTTCGTTAATTACCAATATCTTGTTTACACCATGAATACGTAATATAAATTACAGAACAATTTTTTCTGATTCTTATTAGTAGTATTAATAAAACAAAATATTTTGTTGAAGATATTATGTACACAAATATTAATTTACGTTGAGTTTACAAAAGTATTGTATATTACAAGATTTAAGAATATTTTTAAAATGTATTAACTACAAATCACCATATATTAATGACAAGAGGTACCGATACAAAACAAAATTTATTTTTAAATTAAACAAACGTACGGTACACTTTATGTTAACAAATTATTATTTCACATGCAATACCCTCATATTCATAGTTGATAAAATTATTTTTTTTTATTTTTATAATATTTCCTATATTATATTCAATTACTATTATATGATGTGTTATAAATATTATGTACATTGCCCAAATATTAATTAGTAAAAAATTAATATGTCTCTAAATAATATATTATTTTATATAAATATATATATAACACATAAATATATAATTTATTTAAAGCAATTGTTCTAAAAGTTCATTTGCTATAGTAATATGAATATAGTAATGAAGTAGTATATTTTGTCATATGATGTTTAATTTTACTGCAAATATTTATATATATTATATTTTATATTTATTTTATTATACAACATATTACATTCAAAAATTTTCTTTTTAAATATAAAGAATAAATTTATACTATGTGTTTTAATTAATTCTTTAAATTTATTTTAATCATTTCTATTTTAATGCTGTTAAATGCAAAATATTTGTATGCGTTCTAAATTATACAATAATCGAGAAAATTCGAAAAAAAAAGAATATAAGCCTAGTCACATTTTAAAACTAGTTAATTTGAATTATTTTCTTAAAAAATACCAATTTTTTCATTAAGGATATTTATTCTCGAAACCATAAAATAACATTTATGAACTATATCTTATTTTCATTAACTTTTAATTGAAAAAACTTTCATTTAGCAAATACATTCTCAAGTCAATAATTTTCGGTCAATAACAAAGCCGACTTGGACATACATCAGAATTAATTTAACTCCCAATTACTAGTAATAAAAGATTTGAGTATTCGCGTTATTTTATAAGAATTTATTATTCATTATTAAAACAATCAACTTGTTTGAGTAAAATTCCAAATATTAGTATACGAAAATAAACGTTTTAGAATATCAAATTAAAATAATTTTAATTATAAATTTTGTGCAAAAATTGTTTTTAAGAATTTTTTAATTTTTAATTCGAATTCAGCTAGAAAGAGTCAATTTTTTAATTATGAGATTATTCTTGAATTATGAATAATATTTATTAGGTTTGGCTGAACATAAATTAATTATTTATTAATGTAAATTAGCTTTCAACCTTAACCACTATTCATTTCATAGCCAGGCATTGTTTTGTCAACGTAAGTGTATCATCCATTTCCATTGGTAATCTATTATTCTTTACCAACAATAAATAAATCATTTATAATATTCCAAATACAAAGTTCTTTTTAATCTAATGTTTTATAGTTTTAACATATTTATCTCATTAAAAATGTTTTAATTTTAAAGTTCAACCAACCATTAATTGAAATAAAAAATATAATTTATTAGTGTAAGATTACTTATAATAATCCATAAATGTTATACGATGTTTTAACAAGTTGATTCTGAAATCGATTACATCTACGCCTCTAGATTGTGAAATAAGACCCTGGAATAAAAGTGAATAGAACCTCGTTTCAAAGTGTTGTTTTATTGAATTTAAAGCTAAGCTAATAATATTCAATTCTGCTAATAATATTGTATGCTATATTCTTTCACCATATACTTATACGTATTAAATATATTTAAATATTATTAATATATTTAAACAGTGCTCTAGCAAAATGCTTTTAAACTATAAATGAAGGAATTAAGCTCTACGTACAATCATTATAATGGTCCTGAATTTAATAGGTAAACAAATGTTATTTAACTCAATATTATAAAAATTAATAATTTTTATATAATACAATAGTATAGGGATGTTGACAATTTGAAATATATAGGCTTCCGTCTCCCACAAACAAACGGCTCTACAATTGGCTCGAACTGGAATATTGTTTATACATGTAACTTATTATTTCTATCTCTAACTATTTACACTTTACTGCGAAACAGTTTTACATTGTTGTAAAGATAACAATTTATAAATATAATTCTAACATTTTCTAATATAGGTTATTTTTTTTCAAACGCATGTATTTACGTATTGTAATTGAGTATATATATTGTAATTGTATAGTAATTGAGCTAGTATATTAATTTTTTAAATAAATATTTATTATATATGTTCTATTATTTCATTGTTAAAATATCAAATAATTACTATAAGATGTGACAGTTCATGTTAAAGTTACATTAAATAAAAAATATAATTATTTAAACTCCAGAATTTACTTTAAAAACGTAATATTAGTAATAGATTCACGTATATTTTATAATGGATAATTTTTAATAAATTGAATATATATTTTTACAATAAATTAAAGAAATAAAAAGATTTTAGATTTAAGATTATTTTGTAAGATTAGTTTAAAAGTGAATGAAAAAAAGCAGTGAAATAACCAAAAATAATCCTATTTGAACACGTAAGTAATAATATTTTATTACATTTAATACCAAATACAATTTGAAGAATTTATTTAATTTACAAAATATACGGCAATTCTATTATTACGAATGTATTATCATTGTAAAACTTTATAACAATAAGTTATTACACTTTGGGTGGTATAGCCGAATAAGTTTGTAAAATCTAGATAATTCGACATACTAAGCAATATTGAACTACTTTTTAATATATGTCTATTGTTAATTTTCAAGAAATGAAAATATGTGCATAAAAATGATATTTATTTAATTAAGATGGAATAAATTATTAATCAAATCAACTAATCAATAAACTTTCAAGTTATTATTTTTTGCGTCGAATTCTAATTTCCACGATTTGGAAAGAAATGAGATTTTTTATTAAACATTTTAGAGAAAAGTTTAATGGTAATATACGCTTGAGCTAAATTGTTTTAAATGTCGAAGAAATATTTTTATTAAATTCGTTTCATTTTAATGAAGATTCGTTTTAATTTCTATATATTTTAAGGCCTACCTTTTAACCTATTTGAATAAATCAAATACAAAAATCAAAATTATTGACAACCTAAAAGATCCAATACTTAATACATTTTTTCATAATTTTGCTTATAAGCACATTAACGTTAAATAAAAGAAAGAAATATTGTTCGCTTAAAGTAAGTCATGAGTATGCAATAGGTTTTTAAGAATTGTATCTATTAGGTGACTTATTATTATATCAATTAACATATGGTAATCCACCTACTTGTTGATCAGTAATGACGTCGCTGGGCAAGATTTGTTGGTATGTTGGTGACAATGAGCTAGTGAGCCACACGGCACTACCAAGACTCTCTGAGCTTGTCTCCATAACGAGTTGCAGTTCCATTTCAATTCTTTTTTTTTTTTATCCCTCGTCTCAAGAAATTATTACCCTTCTCAAAATTTTGATAAAAAATGCCTGTTTTTGTATGTTTTTTTTTTTTTTTTTTTTTTGTATACTTTGTATTTTTTATTTTTTTTATCTTTCAAATGTTCTCGTTCTAACGAATAATGGCTCAATTTCAAAAATAATATATAACGTATTCTAGATTAAATATTTAAAATTTTAACATGATAACATTCTAACAAGGCAAGGTTTCTACTCTCTTATTAATTTACCAAGATCATTTATCTCACCTCCTCCCCACTTCATTTAAATATCATTTAGTTAAACTCTTCACAAATATCCATCGAACTAAATAAATAAAAAGCCAAAACCGTGCTGTTGGCTGCTTTTTAACAATCTCAGAAAGTTCTAAACAAAACGATCGCCGTCTACTCGAACGTCGTCTGGTTTTCTAGGATATTCGTCTTCTTTATTCGTTCGCGCACACCAGGCACGCATAATCACTGATTTATTAAAGTTAAACCCTTTTCTTTTAATATATCCTAAAAAGAGAGTAAGAGTTGTTTTCTTATTTTCTGGTGTCGCAATATTATCCATAGATCTTAGAACATAACGAAGAAACTGTTATACAATTTCTTGATGCCAGTAGTTTCGCGTTGTCGATGTGTTTCCAGCAGTGCGCAGCCTCTCGATTTGAGTGACAAAAAACGCGAAAATACAACAAACGCGTCCTCGTACACCATGGTAATGCTCTGACTGAAGCGCATTTTGTAATTCACAGATAAGGATGCGTTTGTATCACGACTAGTTGTCGTTCTGTTAGTTAAACTCGTTGAAGTCTCTTGAATTTGGACGATGCTCGCGAATTACAAAATTGCAATTCTGTAGCTCCTTCTTTTACCTCGTACTCAGATAATGATCGATGCTTTTAGAGTTTGGATATGATATGTATTTCAAAAGCATTAAGGTTCTTTAAAAGATAATAATAATAATAACAATAATAAGATAATAATCTAAATAATCGTCGGAAAGGAATCAGACATTAGATAAATTAACTAATAAATGTTTTGACATTGAAGAGTCAATTATAAACTAGAGTTGTACATACTTTTTAATCTCTTATTATTAAATTTAAATTGGCGCTTAGCATTACTTCTTCTACAAGTTTCAGGTCGTAATATAACAAATCATCACCTCTCTTGCTGAAATCAAATCGTTATTCGATTGGCAATAAATTAAAGGGAAAAAAATATCAGCGGTTTTTTTTTTCTATTTTTTGCGAGAAAAAAAGTTTTCAATTCGAATTCGAGAAGAAAATATTTTCCGTAAAAAAGAAAATAAATTGTAATACTATATGGTTCACACACTGATTAGTGTCTTGATGTTTATAGGCATCTGCCTGACACGTTGTCACCACATTTTCAAAATCCTCCGCTCCATGGCCGACGAACAAATTATAAATGACTGATCTTAATACAAGAAGTAGTTGGTTTTTCAATTAATTGACACCTTGCTCCTACAGAGTATCCGCTAGGTCTTTCAGTCACTTACTTGATTTCTCACACTAAAGTACGATGTAATAATTCACAGTTTGCAAAGTGGCTATTCAACTCCTCACTAATAATCAATGCAATTTCACTGCAAAAACAATTGGCACTAATTATCGACAGCTCAGGAGACAATCTTCTGTCCCTTACTCAAGTTGGTCAATAAAATTAGAAAAACTGGTTAGGGTAAAGTGGATATTTCAAAGAAATAAACAGCGCGAGTCAATTTCTCTCAAAGAGTAATAACCAATAGGTCTCGGCCATTCAAATCTATCACAGTGCACCGCCGCGCACTATCGTTGCACTTACTTTTCACTCCTATGCCTGAAGCTCGACTGCGAGAAGAAATCAACAGATGCGACGATAACGACAACAACGATAATTAACGATCACATAAAGAGAAAGAAGGAACGAACGAACGATTTAGCGACAAATTTACATTAAACAAGACACTTTCCTATGCTCATGTGTGCATGGACAAACTTATGTGTATACTTCTATCTCGGGAACGAAGGCACGCAACAAGCACGCATACAAGACGTATACGAGTGATGTAAAATAGTGTTCTAGCATTGACAAACGGCGATAGAGTATTTTGAAAATAGTCGATCTAGCCTTTCGGAACTCGTAAGTAATGTGTCTAGTCAGCTGCAATATCAACGTCACAGTAACCCAATAGTGGATCAGCAAAGATTGAGAGCTTAACCAATCGTATGCGATCTTAAACTGGCCCTCAATTGGAATCACTCAGCAAGCTTGATTAAAGACAAGCGCGTGCTTCTTTTCTCTCCCTCTATCTATATTATAAAAATCTTTTATAACTGTGCATTTATGTGTGGATATGCGTGGGCTCGTGTGTCTGCGCTTTCGTCGCCATTCGTCTTATATACGTCTAGCTGGATTTATTTTGTTATATACTCTCTTGATTTTGTCAGTATCTACCTTCGAGAAATTTACTGAGAATTGTATCGCGTTAGTACGGAACTCCCGAAGCTTACATTTTTAATCGTTCGCTTATCTTCAATACATATATATGCAGAATTCAAGATGAAAGAAACGTATTTCTACCAAATATTACACGGAGCAGCGATTAATGCCTCTTGTAATCAACGGTCTTAATCTTATTCGATATCTGTATAATAACAACCACAATTTAAATGTTATGTTCTATATGCCGCAACTTTTACCTCAAGATCTTATATGTTAGCTGTGCATTTTAAAAATATGAGACGAGGGAAAATAATAATTCTTCCAATAAGAAGGAACCAGAAAAAGATATTCGGCGACGTAACCTGAAACAATGAATGCAGGCAAAATTAATTAATAAGCAGAGCTTACAACAGCAAGATATCAAGAATTATTCATTCGTATTTCTTTCTCTTTTAAGCAGTATTGATCATTCTCATTCTCTCTCTCTCTCTCTCTCTCTCTCTCTCTCTCTCTCTCTCTCATACTTTAATTCCCTTACAGGCATCAATTTTTTTATTGCACATTTTTTTTTTTGTAGCAATCTTAATATTTTATAAATATAAAAATGAAATCTATTCGTCAGATAGAAAATAATATTGATGATATTAATAAGAATATTTGTGATATCTTATAGTAAATAAATATAAGCGATAATTACATTAATAACTCTTCTTAAGTGTAATACAACTTATTCATATCGATGTAAACAGATTTAGATTTATATAGTATAAAGTTTTCAACTTAATTTCCTTCTATTAATTAGTCATATAATTCATGTAGTAATTGCTTAAAATAAAGTTCACTTGTTATGAACAAATGCCACACAATTTTGTTGACAATTCTAAGGTATCAAATTTAGAATTGTACTATTGTAAATATTAATTTTTATATGAATACTTTAGTATTTGAAAAAATGTTATTATGGATATAAATATTATAATTATTTACTATTTAATAATTTTTATAATAATAAATATTAATAAATATTTATATTTATTTATTTATATATATTTATAAATAAATTAAAAAATAAAAATAATAAAAGATAATAAATATTTTCAAATATAATGGAAAAGTTCACTTAAATTCATAATTTTTAATTAAGTATAAAAATGCAAGATATTGCTATAATTTACATTACGGTAAGAATAATAAAGATGTTAAGCATTCATTTTATATTTTCATGTAAAAAATATACAGTCTTTAAAATAAAACTAATTATAAAAGCTCTTTTAATAATAGAAATTATAATATTACGTAATGTACAAAACGAAACAAAAAATAAAATACTAAATAGAAAATATATTAGCTTTCCACCATCGTTTATGTATAATGTATTTTACATACATTTTGTTATTTGCAAATTTGAATGATTAAAAGAAAAAAGAAAATACAAACACTTTTCTACTAAAATATTAATATTAACTTAGAAAAAAGAAAAGTAACATTTTCAATACTTGTCCTCTTTTTTTTTATAACCGTAATATTTTCGTAAATTAAATTATATATTAATATTTGTATGTTCATATATAACAATATATAAAAAATTAAAATTTGTAAAGGTAGAAAATATAGTAAATATACTTATGTTATGTACTTATAAGTAAATCTCTTGTTTTAATATTTTTTAAAAATAAATTTTATATCGAACATACTCATTAAAATATTAAAATAATAAAATATAAAAACACAATTATTAATAATGCTTAAGTTTTCTATATATATATATATATTATATATAGTTTCGAAATTTACATTAAAACCTTTTCACTTTTAAAATATAATTCAATTTTAATAGGGTGACACGAAAAGATTTAGTTATTGTATCTTACAACGTATTACTTATTTAAATTAATAGATCTTTTGGCATTATATATATATTTGTTAGACATAGAAATTTAAATATAAATGTTTCTAATTTATTCAATAAATTAACCAATTAATGCAATTCACGTAAAATAATAGAATACTTTTTAAAAAATGATTCTGTGTTGTAATAATCTAATGAATCTAAATAAGAATTCACGAATAAAATGCATAATGTGTACATCTACTAATACGTGAAATTAGTCATAATACCATTTTACATATTTTATTTAACGTTATATATTTTTTGTATAATTTCTTTTTTAGAACTATTAAAGGTTTCATTTGGACACTGAAAGTTTTTTCAGTCGTATATTTTCGAATCTCGGTGTAACTTTGCAAATGGAAACTTGAAAAAGACTCGATTGAATTTTTTTTAATATGTGCATCTTTCTTCTCAAATTTATGTTCTTGAATGAAGGAAAATCTCTTACCTAGAATTACACACGTGACAATGTTTCGATGTATACAAAATATTAGAGGGAATCGCGGCGTAGTTTATTATAGAGTGGATGTGTGTATGTAACGCCGCAAATAGTGTCGGCGGAATGTCAGATGCAATTAGTGTCAATAGAAAAGGTCGACAAGCATTTTCTCATCCACGCGTGCACATGACAAAGAGCGAATTTTCCAAGACCATTTTTCCACTTTATTCTCTGTTATTTCTCAAATACTAAATGTTCGCATTTTTAATTGCCTTGGAAAATCGTAAACATTTAAAGATATACTTATACATTTATATGATGTCTATGATGTTAGTCCCTTTAAACGATCATTTATCGATGCTACACGTTTTTACCGACACATACTCTTTTATAACCCAATTATATAATTACTTGAATTAGTTTCTATTTTCAACGGGTATCCAGCATTTTCATCGTTACCCTATGTCATATTTTACTAAGAAATAAAAATTAATAATGTATTAATAATATTCGTTATTAAAAGAATAGCAACTTTTTCATTGGTGCATATAATTAAACTAATATAATTATTCTAATAATAAAATAAAAAAAAATTATTTTATGAATGTAACACCTTTATTATTTATTTATTTTACTTATATCTTTATTAATTGTTAAATTTTATAAGAATTTTGAAAAATGTTATAAAATATAATATATATATTTTTTAATTAACTATGCTGAGAGTAACACTCGTTGTTTTTTTCTGGTAATTCATAATAATGTTGAAGTTTCAGCTTTTTGGTATTGTTGCAAATGATTATTTGAATTATTCAACCATGCTATTTTAAAAATCATTAATGAAAAACTAATGCAATACATATGCTTACTTAATAAAGGAATAACTTTGTATCATACTTTGCCGATAATAGTCTTTATGTTAAAAATAAATATTCTATAATATATTTAAATAAAAAACGAACTTTTACAAATATGTATTTATTAAAGTTTAATTTTTCATCTGCCAATTGAAACACTTTCGCTTTTAATGGCATAAATTTGGATATTTGAATGTTAGTAGAATTCATCAAATTAATATAAATAATACAAAACTAAAATATGAATATTGAAACACAATTTTGTTTTTTTCACATTAGACCAACATTGTTTCATTAATATAATTAAAAATACAACCCCTTAAAAGAACACTAGAACGTTAACATAGAAAAATACAACAACACTAGAACGTCAAATTTCATATATATATATATATCTTGTGCAGTTCGCACACTTTATATAAATAAAAGCATTTTAATATTAACATTATTTTAAAATATTTAATCCAATTTATGTATAAAAATTTCTTAAATAATCTACACATATAATTGCAAGATATTAATTATTGCAATTAAAAGTAAAAGAAAAAATTTAATTCCATTTGAACAATAAATGTACATGAATACTAATCTTGAACACTGAGTTCATTTTGTTAAAATCTTTATTCTAGTAACAATATAATTTTATATATAAAGTATAAGTAAAAAATGCAATGTTTCAAAATATCATAGTGCAATTAATAAGTTACAAATATTTTTATTATATATTAGTATCGATCAGTTTCCGCTACTATTATATTATATATTATTATATTATTATATTAAATATATATTATATATTAAATTATATTATATATTAAAGATATATTATATTATATTCATTATTAAAGATTATATATTAAAGATTCATTATATTATATATTAAACTACTAAAAATAGCTATTCGAATGCTATATTTCAAATAAATCAAATTTATTCGGTGTACTTAAATGCCAGTATTTTGTATTAAATTATCGTTCTGTACTAATAAAATTGAAATTTTTAAATATTATCATCAGATCGCATTTTATCGAAAAAATTACCTTAACGTAGATAATAATTTCTTATGAAATAAAGTATTTAATTTTTTTCTTTTTATTTATAGAATATTACATTCTATTTTCTCGTAATATTACTAATTTAAATTTAATAAAAGCAAAGAAAATTCTATATGTAAACAATACATTATAAAAATAATATATTAAATTACACCTACACAAAAATAAGTTTCAAGGCTATTAGTCTGTACTTAAAAAACAATTAATTAATTACATAGTACAATTAATGTCTACGTTTAAATGATATATTGTTATTTTCAATTGGTGTTTTATTTCTAATAAGAAAAATATTATATCGTGTCTTTTTTTTAAATTTTTAATGTGTGAATTTCGATTGTTATGTGCATTCACCAAAGCATAAATAATACTTAATAAAAATTACTACTTTACTATGAAAAAAACTAGATATGTAATTAAAAAGTGTTACAATGAGAGTATAAACTTTATAATTTGAATAATATATTATACTGAAGTTTGCATTGATAGAAAAATAGTTATAATGAAAATTCGTTTAATCTCTTAATTATTAATTATTAATTAATAATATTTTATTATATCTAAACAACGATTATTATTATGCATTTTATCATAAAATTAATAAAAATTTACCTTTTAGAGATATGATATTCAGGAGGTATAATAGGTTTTTCAAATGATACGTTATTGAAATAAATGAACTAATGAAGCAATAATATCACATTTTGATGCCAAACCAAGTTGAAATAAAGTTAACAATAATAATTAATTTATTAATATTTGCATAATATGCAGTTATTATATTAATTTAATAATAAAATTAATATAGCTTATATAAAGATAAAAGAGAACATTCAACTTCAATACTAAACTTTATCTTTACAGAAACAACATTATCATTCATGATATAAGTACTTGTCTTGTACATAAACATATTTATAATTTAGAAAAAAATATTTTTTTTAATTAAAAAAATTTTTTAAACAACGTAAGCAAATAATCAGAATTCAAAATACAACTCTAGCAATATTTTAAAGTTTAAATTATTTATTTAATGCGATATTAAAAGGTACATGTCACTAAATTCGATTACATGTATAATTTATTTTAACGAAACGAAAAATTTAAGAATATGGAAAGCAAACGATCTTCAGTATTTTTTTAATAATATAAATAACAAACATAAAAACTAAGCTTCGCATTTAACTGAAACTAATTACATTAAGTTATAAAAAATTTTAAGTGACAAACTAGTTATCTCAGTGAAGAAAGATGTAACTTTAAGTAAAGAGAATTAAAAAATAATTTACAAATTATTACTAACGTTTATTATCCAATGGGTATACAAATATTATCCTTTTTTAACTAATTTTATTTACAATTTGTATACAATTTATATATCATTTTTATCTAACTTATAATTTAATATATATTATCTTGATGTTTTCTTGTTGAGCTACCAATAATTATTTTTTACAACTGTTTCACTATTATAAATCTGAACAATTATTATTATTTATTATTCTTTTTTTTCTTTCTTATGAATCCATTAATTATAATTTGTACAACTTATACCAAAGCTCTTAATATTATTTTGGATTTATGAAAACGGTAAAGTATTTAAAATATAAATAATAGGCAAAATATATATTTTTCCAAACTTTGCTGGAGAAAATATTCGTATAATGAACGTTTATAAACTATCTATCCAACGACACTTCTCAAGAGCCTCGAGGCACTTGTCAATCAGAAGAGAACTCCACACTTGATAGCGATGGTTTAATCCTGGTATTGAATGTAGAATTGCTTTGCTACCAAGAATACCAGTTTTAGGATTAGGCGCACCGTAAAATATTCGTGATACTCGTGAATGAAGTAAGGCCATCGCGCAAAGAGGACACGGTTCCTGCAAAAGTATTGCCCAATAACCAGTGCAAAGATATGGTTCATAATTATCATACATTTTCTTCTTAAGATTTGTATTCTTCTGGTCTGCATTTGTAAACAATAAGCACGACGATGTTAATGAATCTTTAACATTTAAGCATTCTGGGTCATAAGGGAACATTCGATTATGATATTTTGATTCGACCATCTTCGTTCCGTCTTTTAAATTATTAAATAATTTCCAAGACCCGCCACCCTGTAATCTAGCAACAAGATCTATAGCTAACATTGAAGCATGCCACATTGGATGTTTATCTAAGCTGGATGCAGCCATTGATAAAATATTTCCATTCGCAGGATCGACTATTATAGCACTTCCATTACAATCTTTTGTGCCAACTGCCCCTCTCTCGGCAATACAAATTGCTAATTTCATATACGCCTCCAATGAACCTAATTGTACATCATTGAATACTGATCCAGAAATGAAAGCTTCTATGTAACGATTTGGATGAAAATTTATAGGCCAAAATTTTAAGGCATAAGTCATTTGAGCTGTAGTTCTAGGTGCTACCGATGGTATATCGGCAATTTCAAAATCATCCTCTAATAAAGAAATATCAAATCCTTTCTCCACTAAAAGTGTCTTCAAATCATTCTCACTACCATTCACTTTATTAATATACGCCAAATATATGCGTAATCCGGAACAACGTTTCAAATGTTGAGGAATCGGTAAGCTATGAGTCAAGTCAATAATTACTTTAGATATACTTTTCTTATCCTTTAGAAGACCAATAAAAGATTTTTCAAGAGTTGGTAACTGAGTATATTCATCAGGAAGAATTGGCTGAAGTTTCCAATTAAACTTCATTTGTGACTCATCGTCCTTTGATTTTTCAGTATATCGCTGGACAGTATCCATTATTTCGATAGGTGATATCCATCCATTCGCCAACTGCTATATCACGAAAAAAGATGAACAATGTAAAAGAATTCTTGGTGCTCAATGTTATTGTTGGTTTTTTTCAATTTTATAACTAAACATACAAGCCTAATTTAAATGTATAATAAATTATGCGTTATGAAATTGATGTTATAGCAATTATTTACACAACAAATTTAAAACGGTAATATACTATAATAGTATGTTCTGCAACGTAAACAGCAGTGCTTAATATTATTGCTTTCATTACAACAACGAAATTCCAAATGAAATTAATAAAATTCCATAAATATTTATTTCACTTCACGATAAATTTACAATCCGTTTCTTAAATTAAGCATTAAGAAATTTTCTTACAGCTTTGTCACTTCTATTGATTTGATAATTTCATTTTTGACAAAATTATTAGACTCCGACGACGATGGTAAAATTATACAATAGCTTGAACATAATCATTTAATACATTTTGACTCCTTATTATGTTAAAATAAGTTTTAAATTTGAATAATAACTGTATTATTATTAATTATTTAAAAATGTTTTCGAATATTAATAATAACTTTATTATTAATATATTAATATTTATTTTTTTATTTAATACTGAAGAATACAAACTTCAATAATTTAATTAATTTAATTTAAATGAAATACTGAAAATTAATTTTCTCTAGGCACTTCAAATTAAAATTACATACAAATTACAAGACGAACACGTAGCACAAATTTTTAACAAATAAATATTATTTTATTAAATTATTTATAATGACAAAAATAATACGAGTTAATTTACTTTTGTATAATTACTATATAGTATCTATTTATCAATTTATCCATTCTTAATTCATAGTAGAAAAATTATTGGGTATTCTTTACATTCATTCTTTCATGATTTAGACACAGAAATCAACGCTTTTTGTTTACGTCATATATATTATGAACCAATCCAAAAGAAGGGTCTATATTAAATTGCAGTCAACTTGGGCCACGGCCAAATCGTTTGTCAGTTATAGACATAATTGTCTATTGTATTATACAATGGCAGATTCAATATTGGAATATTTCCGGCTCTACGGATAATCATCAGATTTTTAAAGAAACAAATTAAGATTATTTAAAATTGACAGCTGTGCAATGAAGAAAAGACAAGTAAAAGTATATATTAACTAGACGAACAATATAAAATCTAAAAAGCTAAGAACCAAGAAAAATGATACTACTATAAAACTACAGATACTTTATTTACTCGAGTGAATCCAAATACAACCAGATTATATTGAGGTCTATATGTAGAGACTTAACTGAACGTTTTCCATTTCCCTTGCACGTATGTAACATGAACACGAACGTGCTAAGGTATATTCCTTAAATGCAAATGTGTAAAGGCGCGCGCGTGTGTGTGCGCGCGTGTACACACAAGAAACCAATTATAAGAATAAAGTTACTTGATGCGAATTCGTTGAATGTATTCAATCTTAATCAGAGAAGAATCTAAAAATGCTGTAATAACTGGAAGGAAAAATTTAGATGTATAATATTTAAGTTTATTGAAACTAACCAGCTTACAAGCTTCCATATCACCGTTAGTTCGCTTCAATTGTCGCAATGCGCTAGTTTCCACTTAATCTCCATTATGAATAAAAGCGAATTTATTTAAGAAATTCTTTCTCTTTCACGGGAATATTTGTCACTCGCGTTCAAAATAAAATTAGTTCAATTTATTTAAACCAATCATACGTATTTAAAATCTTATATTAATAAAAATGAAAAATATTCAGTCATTAAATTTCAAATTTTAACCAAATAAATTTAAACGTAAAACTTACAATAAATGTAGTAAAATATAGACACATTTTTTATAAATGCAGCTTTTTTTTTAATATAACTTGCATTATAAAAATTGCAATTAAATTTTTTAATGAATCACATTTTACTATTTAATAACTATTTATTTATATTTTTTACTCAGTTATACCATTCTTATATTTTGAAAATAATTGTCAACACTATCCACAAATTCCTTAATAAAGTTGTTAGTATTTATAAATGAATTATCTAAGTAAATTGTAAAATACCCAACCTTATTTTAAATTAACCATTCGGGTTTGTTATGTTATGAAAAAAATTTGTATAAAACCAAGTACCAATTATTTTTGTGATAATAACGTATAATTTAATCAAATAAATTTCATTATTTGACAATTCTACAATAACATAATTCCTCAAGTATTATTATTACATATATGACTGCAAATATTACATTTTCATTGGATATAAGCAAAAATAAAAATATATATCAAAAACATGTATTCAAATTGTAGTGAAAAAATTTTAATTTTAAACTTTAAATATTAAGCAAATTAGAAGATGCAACAAAATTTTAATAATAAAATTTTAATATTCATAATATGAAGACATATATTAAGAATAATAAAATTATTATCAATTATCAATAAAAACTAAAACTTTGAAATTTAAAAAGAACAAAGAGGAATGATAATAAATATTAATATAAGGCTAGAGACCTATTAACGCTATCATATATATATATATATATATATATATATATATATATATAGATAAGATGGCTCTAATGCATTAAATTACTATTGATGAGACTTATTACTTATAAAATAAATTGAATTATTTTTATTTTATTTATGAAAAAAAAAAGTGTAATAGCTTTTATATTTATATAACTATATTTATACAACTATTATATTAATAATAATGTAAATAATATTTAACAATTAATTTAATTTTACTAATATTTAATATTAATAATATTTAAAATATAATTTGTCCGATATTTCTTTAATAAATAATTTATCTCAATCTATTTATACTTCTAGCACACATAATTATATTATTCAATAATTGTCGTTATATCTCAATGATGGTTACGATATCATATTCTATGCTAATAATGATATAATTGAAGAGATAATCGTTTTAGTTAGTATATTTTAGAAATTCAAAGGTGCATTGGCCCTGTGTACCATATAATCGATAACTTTTTCAATTACAATTAAGCTACCAATTTCATTAGCTAAGAACATAATATACAAACATACATAAACTATCAATTATATAAATATTTTGTAATTGTAACCATAATATGAGATCTAAAACAAACGTCCTCGGAAATCTACATAATATAGTTCCGATGTATTTAAATAAATTGATAAATGCAAAATATTCGAAATTGACATAAAAAATCTTACTCTTACTATTATAAACTCCAGTTTGAAAAAAATATAAATATTACTAAATATTGAACAAATTGCATAATTTAAAAATCTTACTATTTTGCTTTATTTTGTTTTCATTTTGAAATTTGTCCGTCTTCTATTTAATTACGTTTACCATTATTTAATAATGAATTTAAAAGTATAAGAAGCAAAATGGCAAGTATAATCTCTCCGCTACAATATTTTAAAAGGAAATATTATTTAAATTGAAATAACATGGTAGATCATAGTTGATACATTGAAAAAAATTTTTTTGTTTTGAAGCTTAATATGTTCTCATATATTAATGTTATGACTTTTTCCTAAATTTATTTATTGATTTTGCCTTAAAATTCGAAAACTTTTAAAATGAATCCACTCCCCATATTCTGCTGAAATCATATCCTTTTTGGACTTATATCTAATTATTATTATCTAATTTTTCTTATATCTAATTAGTTAGAACATGAATTTAATGCTTATACTGACTTTCTAAACCAATTGTCTTATATATATACATATCATATTGATATGGTGTAATTTATTTATTACCATTATGATGGATACCCAATTTCCAACGTAATGTACCACTTCTGTTTGTAATATTTATTTTATTTTTAACGCATTAATTTCGAAAGTAAATTAATTAATTAATAAGTTAAATTAATACATTAATCTTTCGTTGCTCTTTTTCATATTTTTTTTTTTAAGAATATTAATTATTAAAATACTCTTAGGCATGTATGCGTGTAGGTTCACGTATGTACATATGTAGATATGCGAATATATCGATGCGCGTAAATTGGACCTTAAAATTTCATAATTAAAAAATGTGAGGAATATAATGGATTCTTAAGAAATTATCTATAAGCTAGCTTAAAAAAAGATAAGTTAAATTTTTCAGTAAATAAAATGAAGTTTTTCGTATAATCTAGATAGTGAATATTGTTTAATATTCATTTTGATAGTATATGTTTTAGTATATTTGACCTTTTATTTTATCTTTTATTTAGTAAAGGTAAACACTTTTAATTTTTTAAAAAAGATTATATCAATTCTATTTTCCATAAATAAATGAATTTAAGTTTAATTAAATATTTAAGATTGCTTACAGTAACAATACATTCTCAAACCCCAATGTATATTTATTAAATTATTCAATATATACTTAATCAAAATTAAACGTTTAATAATTCAGTTAGTTTTTTATAATATAATTTTTTTAATTCTTATAAAAATTGGTAAAGAAATATAATGAAATTTAAACTAAGAACGTTATTTTTGTTCTTTATTAATCATTTATTAATAATGTGTTATACATTATTATAAATTTGTAAAATAATCGTAATATTATTAAGTTTATTACCATCAGTACCTGGATATTAAAGTTTTGTTGTACTTTTGAGTGAAATATATTTTAATAAAAATAATATTATAAAAAATAAACTTCTTACTATTCTTACTTCTTACATTTTCTATGAAAATGTAAAAAAAAAAGAGGAAATATTTACTTTATATTTTATTCATTCTTTTTTTTTAGCCTTTACATAAATATACGTTTGTATAAAAATAAAAATTAGATTAAAAGCAACAATTCTGCATTAAGTAAACTGAAAATATTGATCAATTATTATTTACATGTTTGTGTTCTTTATAATTTATAAACTACTTACCCAGATTTCTTTTTCCTCTTTGCCTGGTCACTATTATTTATCTGATTTTTCCAAAAATTGAAATTTTTCCTTTCTTTTTATTTATCTCGAGCCGAGTTGTATACTTGCTCTTGGAAATGTACACACGCACAACACACACTATGCTCCTATGCACGCATGCATGCATGCACACACAAATATGCGCATACGTACATATATATATATGTACACATGTATATATACATTTGCGTGTATATATATATATATATATATAATATTACGATATTACATTGAAGATGATGACGACGATGGGACAAAACATAAAGACGTACTTTGGTTAAGTCTTTTCTAGGTTAAGTTGTTAGGGATCTGAAATATATCCACATTGGCAAAACTCCAACGACCGATGACGAATAATCTACAAGAAATCAAAGATATATAATAAAGTGTGACAATTTTTGCTTTTTTTATTATAACAAAAGGAACAAACAAAATCTACACCAACGAAACAATAACGAAGATTACAGAGGCAGCTTCGTGCTACTAAATGATAATTCATCTCATTCAATTAAAGAACACATAACTCTGGCACCGTCCAAGACGCTAGCGTTATCTAACGAATGGGCAACGAAGCTCCTGCCATCGAGGGCTTTCAAAAATGTTGTCCATTTATAAAATGACAGCAGCTAGCTGTATTATCGCGAGGGCAGTGGAATGTTAACTGCAGCATTTAATTATTTGACTAAATACAATCTCAATATTACGAGGCAGAAATTTAAATAAAATTATTCATAAAAATTAGGGGTTCGTATTTTTTAGAAGTTACGTAAAAGAAGTAAGATCCCCGAGTATTATAAGCTTATAATATCTAAAGTTGATTAGCAACAATCGGCATTGCATTGAAGAATTTGCCTTTGTCTTTGAGCAATTAATAATGAGCACTTCAAATGTGAATGTTAAAAAGAAGAACAAGAAATACTGTGTACTGCAATATGAGGGTAAAGCTACTAATAATAATGAAATTGTAAATGTGGCCTATTTATTAATATTGGCTCCAGTAACTAAATTATATTATATTTTATTTAAGGAGTGACTTCATTATTACGAAAATGTAAATTATAAAAGAATTTTATTGGAGCGAGGAGTGTGACATAAAGTACAAAAATTTAGCATTTGTAATCAGTAAAATGTGATGTAGCGAAGAAATAAAATTGAAAGATAAAGAAGTTGCTTTCGCATCCTTTATACGAGCATATATCAATTGTTAGGCTAAAAAATTTTCAAACATATAATATCACCATACAATTGGATTTTAAGCCGTTGGCTTAAATTATTTCCACGCGCGCTTCAAAGAGCCAATCATCAGCCAATAACTTTGACTGCTCCTCCTGCCACGTTTAGAGGGCATAGGTCGATCTACTGTAGCGCTTATTGAAAAAGAGTAAATTGAGTGGATCGAACATTATTAAATTGGTTATAATATAATAATGTTAGCACACTTAATATTGCCCATTAATTTAAGCGATAACTTGCATTTGATATGTTAATTTGATATTGTGTTCATTTTGACTAAAGGAGTCTCAATTGGTTGTCAATAAGAGAATAGTTTGTATTTAAAGCGAATAGGGCTTTATTATGTTTATTTGAAACCAACAAATTTATTGGTTAAGTTATATAAGCCCACATAGGGGGTTATCAACTGCATTTACACTGTTCTTATATATATATATATAATTTATCATTAATATTTATCAAATTACTTAGTATATCTATTTAATTAATCGAGTGAAATATGGAGTTTACGCCATTACCAATGGACACTGATAGCTTGCAAAGAAAGCAAGCATCCATTCTGTGCTGCGATTGTGGGACCCCAATTGAACCAAATCCTACTCATATGTGTGTAGGGTGTTTGCGAACACGAGCAGATATTACCGTAGGTATACCCAAGCAAGCCAGTTTATATTTTTGCAAAAAATGTGAAAGATATTTGCATCCTCCTGGTGAGTGGATAAAAGCTTCTTTAGAATCTCGTGAACTGATGAATTTGTGCTTAAAGAAATTAAAGGGTCTTAATAGAGTCAAACTCATTGATGCAAGTTTTGTTTGGACAGAGCCACATTCAAAGCGATTAAAGGTCAAACTTGTTGTACACGCTGAAGTAATAAAAAATGCTATTTTAGAACAAATTTTCATTGTAGAATTTATTATAAATAATCAAATGTGCGATGATTGTCATCGTATAGAAGCTAAAGATTTTTGGAGTGCTTCTGTTCAAGTGCGTCAAAAAAGTGTAAATAAAAAGACATTCTATTATTTAGAACAGCTTATTTTGAAGCACAAAGCTCATGAAAATACCATTGGTATCAAAACAGTTCAAGATGGATTAGATTTTTTTTATAATACCGAAGCTAATGCAAGAAAACTAGTTGATTTTATTATTTCTTTTTTACCTTGTCGCTATCAGCAGTCAAAAAAATTAATTTCTCATGATATTCATAGCAATACTTATAATTACAAAGTTTCTTATAGCGTTGAAATAGTACCGGTATCAAAAGATAGCATTGTCTGTTTACCAGGAAAATTGACTCATCAACTAGGAAACTTGTCTTCAATTTGTTTAGTATATAAAGTTTCCAGCTACATGCGTTTAATTGATGTATCTTCGGGTCAGGTAGCAGAAATTAGCTCTAATCTTTATTGGAGATATCCATTTCAATCTATCTTCATTCCAAAACAATTGAAAGAATATATAGTAATTGATATAGAACTAATTCAAGAGAAAGATAAAAAAAAATTTCCTGGACAAGGCTATATTTCACAAAAGTTTGCAATTGCAGATATTTGGGTTGTAAAATCGGAGGATCTAGGATTAGATCAAAATACAATTCATACTAGAACACATTTGGGTGGCATTCTTAAACCAGGTGATTCGGTTCTTGGTTATGATCTTAGTGGAAGTAATGTTAACGATGAAAATTTTGATAAATTAGATAAGGATAAAATTCCAGATGTTATATTAATAAAGAAATATTATGGTACTGATAAATCAAGTCGTCGCAGAGCTAGATTATGGAAACTGAAACATCTCAATGAAAATATGGATACAAATTCTGAAAGTAATGATTACAGTGAATTTTTAGATGAACTTGAAGAGGATCCAGAATTACGAGCAAATATCAACATTTTCAGAGATAATAAAAAGCAAATTGATATTAATACTAGTTACAATGATCCAGGATTACCACAAGTCGGATTAGAAGAAATGCTTGATGATCTTGTTATTAGTAATTAATACTAATAATTTAATTACTATTAATTTATATTATTCATTAATATATTATAAAAATTGGAAGCAATTTCTTATATTTTAATGATACTCGAATCATACTGTTTAAATATTAAATTGGTTTTCCAATTTAAGAACCCAATTAAAAATAGTTTTATAGTATATAATTCATAAAATTTATAAAAAATATAAGATATTCATTTATATTATTGTAAATGTAACGAGTAATTTCTAGACAGAAAAATAATGTTATGACCATGTATTCTTATTATTTTTTTTAATAAATATACTTTTGAATACATAAATGCAGACAATATTTATTGTAAGTTTTTATAAATTTTGTGTTAAAATATAAAAATTAAAAATTAAAATTCATTAATAGTACTATACAGGACACAATTTTTCATACATAATTTATTTAAAAAATTATTTATTAAATATTTATTTCTTGTATATTTCTTTCTAAATCTATTTATTTTTGAAATTTTATACATATAATTAGATAATAAATATTTTGATTAAAATATATGATACATAATACATAATATATAAATACATAATACTTCGTATAATAAAAATGGATTATGCTTTACACCTATTACTGAATTAGAGATAAAATCAAATTCTTACATTAAGACTACGTTGATTTAAATATAAAATCTACATCTATTTTATTAAATTAATATACATTTAAATCTATATTTATATACATATTTAAATAGTAAATTAAATTAATATTAATGAAACCAAAATTTGGTTTTTTAAGCTTTATAAGAATTATTTACATTTAAAAAATGAGGTAAACGCTTTAATACCGAAAGCATACATAAAAATATCATTTAAAAGAATATTATATTACAAAATGTAAGAATTGTGCGATAAAAATTTGTATTATAATTAAATTGCTATTTCAAATTCATAAAAATTTCCGAAATTATTAGAAACAAAATTAATATTTTATAAATCATAATTCAAGCATTATAATTCTTTTCTATGCTGCCAATGATTTTTTCTCTTCTATATACAGATTTTTCAAATTTTCGCCCCGTTGAAACGGAGGTAATATTACATCGGCATTCTTGTACACACTTCTGACACGTGCTTGTAAGTGATTTGATTTTTGTTTTTTAATCGTCCACTCGTAGCTTTCCAGCTCTTCTGCTATGCTTGTGCTTTTCTCTTCTAACTCGTTATTTAAAAAAATGGAAGCGGTTAATACGTGTGCAACTCTTTTCAAGTTTGCACTCTTTATTTTATTTTTTCAAATTAGTTTCGTTATTGGTAAGTATGTTTGTCAATTTTAGTTTGTAATTTATTTATAATATAATTTATAAGGTTTTATAATTTACAAAGACAGTAACTCTAAAGAATATAACCTTACTTTATGTTTAAATACAACCTTACTAATGATATAGTGAAAATGCTTCTTTAATTATTATATATTATATTTTATATATATAATATATAATTATTTTCAACGTCTCATTCAATCGTATGTTTATTAAAATATTTTCAATGTGTATGTATATAGATTAGCATCTTTAACAAATTTTCAATTGAATTGATTTACCTAAGTTCTTTTACATCTAATTTATATAAAACTTAAGAAAATAGTTTTTATCATTGCTGTTACTATTATTATTAATATAAACCACCAATAGCTAGAATAAAAGAAGCAATAAAATATGATAAGTTCATCTTGTCATTTAAATGTGATATAGATATAAGTTTCTGAATATAGATATTTGTCAAAGTTATTTAATGTAAAAAAGGTTAATTGAACTTTTATGTTTCAGCTAAGGGTACTAACTTTGTGACCTACAATTCAGTTGTTAAATTATTGAATGTAGATTATAATGTGAGGTTGCATTCTCATGATATTAAATATGGTACTGGAAGTGGACAACAATCTGTAACTGCAATAGAATCAAAAGAAGATGGTGATTCGTACTGGCTAGTCAAGGGCCCAACAGGAAAACAAAGCACTAGAGGGTAACCTTTTTAAACTTTTATATCAATTTCAGGTATAATATAAAATTTTAATACAATTTATAGCTTAACTATGTATATATTTTAATTACTTTTAGTAAGCCAATTAAATGTGGAGATGTTATACGTTTTGAGCATACAACAACGAAAAAAAATCTTCACTCCCATCATGTGAGTTCACCTTTGAGTGGAAGGCAAGAAGTATCAGCATATGGAAATCAGGGCGAGGGAGATACAGGTGACCACTGGACAGTTGTATGTCCCGGCACCCATTGGGAAAGAGATGAAACAATTATGTTCAAACATATTGATACCAATGCGTAAGCAATATTCTTTATAAATTTCTGTCTATTCTTAATTGAATTACATTAGGAAAAATAATTTTACTTTTACAATATTTTTATGACTTGTAGAACTATTTTTTTTTCTTTTAAGAAAAATATTTATCATATAAATAAATAATAAAAGTAAGTCATACAACCTATTTTGAACTTTCTACATTAATTTTTTCAAATTGTAATCATTTATATATAATGTAGAAAGAAATTATTTTATTCTTGTATTATTTATAATTATAACATTTAAAATAATCAGGAAATTAAATTATTTTAAAGTAAATTGAGTTTGTTTTTAGAAAGATCTTAATATGAACATGAGATAAATTTGTTTTGAATTTATTTTTACTTTATTACTAACAATCATGGAAATTGTTTTATTAGAAAAAATGTATTTAATTTAGTCTTCTAATAATAAAATTAAATATTCATTAATAATATAATGTAATAAATTTATTAATTATAAGAATTAAACTTAAAATTTTTTGATTTTATATTATATAAATCTTTATTTACAGATATTTGGCAGTTACTGGGCGAACATACGGTTCACCAATCGCAGGTCAAAATGAAGTAGTAGGTGAATATTCAACTAATAGCTTCTCAAAATGGCAGGCTATGGAAGGTCTTTTCATACATCCAAATGACTTTATGTTAAAGCATAATACACATACTGAACTGTAATGACATGAATTTTCATTCTCTTTTTGTCTTAAAATATTTCTCAGATCTGTGTTATGTTTGCAATGTGTAATCACATAAGTGCTATGTAAATATATGTGCGCTATGACAAACAGAAAAATTTAATTATTTATAAGATAAAAAAACTAAGTTGATATATGCTATGGTTTAAGAGGAGACTTCGATGAATTACACATGTGATGTTATTAAATCTGAATTCATAAAAAATAAAATTCTTTTTATATAAATATATATTTCGAATCCTTCATTCAATATTTTTTTTTATAAATATTATTACATTACATAAATTTAATAAGAAATTGCAATTGACATTTTCAATAAATATTATTTCTATTAAAATGTAATTTTTAACAAATATATTATTAACCAAAAATACTTATAAATTTTTGGTTAATTATTTTATTCACAAACCACCAATTTTCAGCGATGTTTCCCCTTTACACACTCTTCAATTCATACTTTTCATCGATATTTCTGGAGTGCAAAAATCCATTAAAAGGAAATATCAAGTTAAACAATCCGTAACTTCCAAAGATTTCATAAACATCTTGTCGCTTCCCATCGTCAGGGTAATACCTCTGTTTTCCAGACAAACAAATATACAATTTCCAAACTCCATAAAGAAGAGCAAAACAAGCAATAGAAACCGAGACATTGAATAAAGTAACTAAAAATACATTAATGCTTTCATCACCAATCACAAAATATTTAGTCAATGTAATTGGAAAAAAAAAATTCAAAGCAAAATAATAAATGTTAAGTTTAGTGGTGTCCAGTTGTATATAGTAATCATATAAATATGGGCCAACAATAAATATAGAATAAAAGCAGGCAAAAGAAGCATAAAAGCAAACTAGAATAAAATTTCCCATATTTTGCCGTAATATACAACCTCCTAAGAAAAAACAATGATGATCGCGATAATAAAAACATTTTTTACACAGCATACAATGCTGAGCAGGCCTACGTGTATAATGTTTGCATTTTTCACAGTACCAAAATCTTGTTCCTTTGCCTTCACTTTCTCGACAAGTGGCCATGGTAAATGGTATAATAGCCTTTTTATTTATATTATAAACAAGATACCAATTTAAATAAAACTGAACCGACAGGAATACAAACAATGGTGGTACAGTATTTTCTATATACATAGTAACAAAGCCTATTATCAAGCTAAATAATACTGTCAACGTTGGACAAATTAAATAGGCAAGATAGTGTATTTTCTTCATTCTTCGCTTAAGCGTATGCATTTGCAGTATGAATCATTTTTCTAAAATTCCAAAATATGTGTAATAAGCATTTTGTGTTTTTATAATTAGATTGACTAATACGTGGTAATTGAGAAAACCCACTCACCCTCAATTATTAACCATATTGAAAATTAAATGCACAATTTATTCATGTGTATTCGCCATGTTTCTGAAATTTTATTATCAAATAAGGTATAAACATCAAAAACACTCGCAAAATATATTTCTAAATATTTGTTTCAATTGAACAATAGATTAAACAGTAGTCGACACAATCACAAATTATTCTTATTATTTGTAAATAATATAACATTGTATTTATTAAACTGTAGACGAAGTTGAATTGACGGGACACATTTTTGTCTTGTGCGTAGAACAGACAAAAATTAAATTAATTTTAGCAATGAAAAATTTTATTAATTAAAACTGAACCAAATTTAAAACCCTTATAATCTATAGAACAGTAGAATGTACCGATGAGAAGGAATTCGAATAATACGCTATAAACTAGCCTAGCAAGCTTTTTACGTCACTATACTCAAATAACACGCCAAAACATATGATTTCCAAGTCGACAGGTAGCGCGAAATACAAAAAAGTAAGCTACAATTTTTCACTTTTAAACTCCAGCATTATAACGGCCGTCATTAATTTTTGGACTAAAGTAAATATGATACGTGAGACGTACACATTATTCCTTAAATATATACGTTCAACGTATATAGTTCATAGGTCACATCCCATAGAGATTGATACGAATGAATTGATAATATTGCATTGGTAAGTTTATTTAAAATACCCAGGTTATTTTAATTTTAATGTATTTCAAATTTAATTTTACCTTATGGAAATGTTTCTGCACACTGTTACATTTGTATGTATTTTCCGTGTATCATTAATGTAAGCGATGGAGCTATATTCAAAAAGAAAATTTTATTTTTAATATTTAAATTAAAATTGAGGTAAATAAATAATTGTTAAAGGAATTACGAGTTTTTGAGAAAGAATCTTATTTTTTAATTCATTTATTTACTTTTTAATATAATAGATCACTAATGTCATCGTGTATAAATGGTAATGTACATAATTGTATCTTGATTACTAGAGGAGATCTTACAGCCTTAACTATATAAGAATACAATATTTGTTTGTTTGTTTGTTTGTTTATGGTTTAAAATTAATTATTCAAATGGCATTCTGATTTTTTAATTCATGATGCATGTAAATTGCCTGTACAAGTTTAAATGCAATATTATTAATTAATAGATCATAACTTAAGGTAAACTACCTTAGTTTTGTTTGAAGAATATTACCAACAATTATTAACAAAATCAAGATAGAAAAGATTGTGAATTAATTGAGGTCATTACGTGTCCAATTTGACCGTTATCGCCAATTATTTTATACTTTTCTTGTCATAAAAATTAAACATTTATTCTGTTATTGCATTAATAGTAATCATTTTATATATGCCTAAATTCTTAGCATCATTAAGTTCATTTCATAACACTACTAGAAAAAGAAAGAAGAAAATTATTAATAATGAGCAATTAAATTATTAGAGAGTAGTTCATTTATACAATATATAATATATTGTTGTTTAATAAGAAGATTTGCATGAATTTTTACTTTAAAAATTATCTTTGTAAAATTATATTGGAACTATTTAAGTTTTTGGTAGTATATAACTCAGGATTCATAAATTTGCTTAAAAAATAATTTATGTTTAATTCGCTTATTTTTCAATAGATATACTGTTATGCTCATTTTTCCATGTAAATTCTTTGGTACTCATTTGCTTTGAGAGCAATTGGCATCTCAACAATGTACCAGTAGTAATTTGTAAAAGTTTCCCTTAAATGTAAGAGAAATTGTTTTTAATTCTTTCGAAACCAAAAAATTGTCTTAAAGAAAAAATATATTGCAGTTATAGTATAAATCAATTTCATTCTCTGTTGCTGTTGTTGTATTTCTGATTCAATAATCATTACTTGACGATTTAGTTTTCCAACTTGACGCCTCAAATGATGTACTTCTTCACCCGGAGCTAGAGAATTATCTAAACTTCCATATCCTGGTGTCTGCTCTCTAAAAGACGTATCAAAATATTAAAATTATTTATAAACAAGCGTTTCTTACTATTTTTATTTTTAATATAACAAATTTCAACATTTTTAATACTTCCTAAAATATCTTTAAAAAGTAGATAATTAGCTTAAAAAAACAATTAAAGTTCTTTATATCTTATTTTAGATTAAACAAAAATTGAATGAACAGATTTTTTAGTATCTTATTTAATTTTATTTTATATTAACAAATTGTTACTATAATTTCTTACTTGTAAGTGTCTTGAGACAAAAAATAATACTAAAAACAATCATTGAAAATATTAAGGAATTGAAAAAAAAAAAATTTTATAAAATAATAAATGTTTGCAAAATAAATTATATAAAAACATTAATTTATAATTTATTTTACTTTCTCAAATGGAAAATCAGATTTAGCAAACATAGATTTTATTTAATAAAAAGAGAATGTAGATTAATTATTACCTGGCATGTCTGTCAACAAATCGTGTTTCATTACTAAAAGAATTATCAGCTTTAGTACTAACTGTTTCCGAATATATACCATTTTGTTTACGATCTTCACCAGCAGTGGGAAAGTAATGAGTATCTAACGTTAATATTTGTGGAGGAGTCTTAAAAAGTCAAATAGTTAAAATAAAAAATAATTTTAAAAAAAGCATAATAAATTGTCTTAGAGTTAATAAATTATTAATATTCAATTCTTACAATGCATCGTACAGAAGAAGGCTCGCTATGCAAAACTGCATTTTCCAACGTTATTTCTCTTGGAGGTGCTTTAGTGCCTAGGTGTTGCTCTTGACCTAAAATTATATTTTAAACATTCAAAATATTATACGAAATATAGATAATTATAAAATAAATAAATAATATTAATATAAAATTCAAACTTTACCAACAACAAGGATTCTGTCTGGTACATGCATTTCAAATTTTTCAGACATAAGATTCCAAGCGGCACTGTTTGTTCCAAGAACGTCTTCGTCACTATAATCGCCACTAACTCTAATGCTCTTGGGTACTCTCATTTTATTATTTATGTCGAGAGTGAAATTGGGATCAAAAAAATGGTCAGCCTCCCCATTAAATCGAGTTGGACTATGGGCATTAGCCATTACAATTAACCTGAGAAAAAAAATTTATACCACTACATCAAATAATTTTCTTCATTTAAAACACAAAGTAAATATAAAAAGTGTTTATAATAATTAATAAGTGATAATGAATTATAAATGTGTATAAATAATTCCTAAGCCATATATATATATATATATATATTAGTATTTAAAATTTTATATTAATTTATAATAAATTTTATCGTATAAATATTATTGCATTAAAAATTAAACTAACAAAAATATTACACATACATAGAACAATGGGAAGATTGAGTAGGTCATTTTGTAAATGAATTAAGAGAATGAATATCATTCCTTTTAATAATATATTTAGATGCATTCATATTAAATTACTTTAAAAACAGAATTTCACAGGCTTAAATATCTCTAGGTTCATCGTAAAATAGAAAGAATTATAAATTTAACAATTGTACTAAATTTCAAACGGAAATTTAAATAATGCACGTTCCTTTCTGATAATCAAAAAATATCAAAACAACAAAATTAAAAATTTAAATAAAAAAAAAAAAAAAACTAAATAAAATGAATCTAAAAAGGTTTTAATAGAATAACAGTTAAGGTAATAATATAAATCAATGGATTTTTAACCTTTATGTACAAAAAATTGTTATTTACAGCGAATGGAATACTGTTATTCGTTATAACTGACGAAATGTAAAAGAGAGATAAAGATAAAGAAAAGGAACAAAACAAAAATGGTAACTACACATGTACACTAATTCACAAAGAATAACTATCCCGTTACTTTTATATTTGCCTGCCCTTTCGTCGTTTAATAATATTTCCTATACAACGTATATCGTCTACTTCGTTTAGCACTATGTGATTGTTTCGTTTTCCCTCTTTTCCAACAAAGCGCCTGAAGTTTGTCGTGTTTATTAGATGTGTCGAGTGTACGCAATGATATTCGTCGAATTTCGTTTTGAAATTGCAAATCAATTCAAAATCTTAAATTTCATTGTACACTCTTTGTACGTTCATTGTACGTTACGTTGAAATTTATTTCTCGTTCATTTTCAATATGTTATTATTATAAGTAAATTATAATTTTTAGTTTTCGAATGTTTACAATTGCAATGTAGTCCGTTAGCGAAAGAAGAAAAAAATTTAATTTTCTAATTTAAATTGTAATAGAAACAACGAGTGTAATAAAAGTATAATAAGTATAAGTGTAGCAAAAGTACGGGATAGTTTAGTGATAAATTTTTGATAAATTTTTTAAGGTCTTTTGGCATTTCTTAAATATTTTAAATATCTCTATAGTACACATTTAGAGTTAGGCCAAGTGCGTTTCAAACCCTTAGTAATTATGCTAAGAAATAAAAATAATTTGTATACATTGTAGTGCAATAATGGTTAAAGAGAGAAATAATATTTAGAACGGTGGACCAACAAGTTGCGCAATCGAAAATTTCCAAATCTGTACCTGATTCGACAATTTGATGCTCGATGTAACTTAACTACTAACAAGGCTTAATTATTAATGATTCTGCCGAATTGCTTAATGCATAATTCATACACTCGATGTAAGATCAGTTGCTCCACAACGTAACATGTTACTCATTTACCTGAGGCTAAAATTAGTAGTTCTCAATCAATGCAAAATTGCTGCCACTTTCAACGTTTTATAACACCGACTTTCAAACGAGACCAGCTCCTCTATTCTCTCATTATTTTCCTACATTCAAAAGCTTAAAATAATAATATTTTTTGAGCGCGCCCTTTAATTTCAATCCCGTGAAATCTGGATCTTTATGCTCAATTCAAATTGATTTTGCTTGTTGTCACATATTCCAACAACCAGCGTACACAATAAGACTAACTCTCGCACAGCATGAAATCTTGTAATTAATACAGTTTTTTTTATTTACATAAAAATAGATCGAAATTGCATATAAGGTGCAATCTTGCTTATATCATATGCTTTGTACGGGAAACAATGAATTTAAATATTTAAACGACCAAGTTTTTTTTATCGCATATTAAACCTCATTCTAACTTTATTCCCTCTCGTTGCTCGTGTTCCGATCAAAGTCCGCGGCAAGTCAAAAGCAACCGACCAATGCGAACTGTACTTTCCTTTTCCACCAACTGTGCTATCATCACATTCTCCTATATTCTGAGAGTCCATTGTCACAATCATACCCGATGTGCCACATTATTCATACTTGCTAGTCGTCGATTTGCTTCCCGCCAAAAAGTATATCGGAAAACAGAAACACGTTGCCGTTGTTTGTCAAAAATTATTTACCTTTTAATGCCTTGATTTGGAAGAATAATTTAAGTAGCCATGGACGACAGTGAGTTTTACAAGACACACTCGGTTTTTACCTCTCAATATTATATTTCATTTTATACTCAAATTATGAATTTCAGTAAATCTTAATGTTTCGCTACAAATATGCCGATTAGAAACAAAAATTAATTACATATTGCTTGCTTGCTTTGCTTTTCGATCGATATTGGCAAAAGTTAAAAACCTATCGACATAACATCCTTTTGTCATTTATATAAATTGTACATACTTTAATAAACTTAACAAAAACTTGGTGCATGTGCAATAAACTTGGTTATCCAAAATAATCGTATTTGATTCATGTATAATTGTTGTAGATCAATTTATTAAATTTTGAAAATAATGGAAATGTTTCATTTTAGCAATAGCTGCACGAAGAAGCAAACGTCAAAAATTAGATAAAACAAATCGATTACTTGCTCTTGAAAAATTTAAGAAACTTAAGGATGGTAAAAATAAGTATGACGACGATGATGACGAATTGGAAAATGTTTACGATGAAGTGGATGAAGAAGCCTATAATAAACTTGTTTTGAATCGTCAATACGATGACTGGATTGTGGATGATGGTAATTCTTATTAATTTTCAAAGTACTTTAATATCATAATATCTTTAAAAAAAGATCCAATAAACAGTCAATTAAAATATATATATAATTAGCAAACAATGGAAATAAAATTAAAAACCTATTCAGCAAATTCTTTTATTAAATATTTAAAAATTTTTGTATAATTATAAACATTCCTACTTGAATATTATCTTTTATACCATTTGAATTTATTTATTTATTTATTATTTAAGTATTATATTAAAGCTATGTTTAATTAGTGAAAATTAAAGTAAAAATTATTATGTCAACTTTATTCATAGACAAAAAGTGTAATTTGTTTTTCATTTTAATTGAGGTTCCATTGAATTTTATAGGATTCTGATTAAAAACTTTTACTTTCGTGAATTTTTCAACATAATCGATTATTTTTCATAAAACATTATAAATTCAATAGGAGGTGGCTCTGGATATGTGGAGGATGGTCGGGAAATTTTTGATGATGATCTGGATGATGAAAGTGTGCGTCAGGCAGCAAAGCGTGAACATATAAAAGGACCAAGGAAGCGAAAACGGGACCTTAATGCTGCGAAGAATGATGGTAGTATTGTCAGTATGTTCTCTAGTATGAGCACCAAAAAGAAAGCCGAAGAAAAAATTTGCGATGATGACATCCTTGGAGATCTTATGTCTGAATTGAAAAAAGATGCTGATACTGTAAAACCCAAAGATAAGCCTCGTACAAACAAATTTCTGTCTTCTAATAAACCTTCAGTGTAAGAGCTCTATTTTTTAAAAAAATATATATATTTATGACCTTAACAAATAAAATAGACAAAACGTAATTTTTTTAAGTAACAAAAATGATTGTAATTTTCAATTATAAAAGAAATTTAAAATTTTCATTACTTACATAAATAAATACTGCTATTGCATTCAAAACTAGTTTCTAAAGTAATGTTACATTTAGCTATATTACATATTTATTATTTTAAAATATATTATAGTTTAGGATTTTATATAAATATAAATATGTTTGTGTTTAAATGTTTATGTATCTTAATATCCATAGAAGATAAAGTACAATCAAATTGTTAAACAATTTATTTTGAATTAATATTCAAAAAGTTAGCTTATTACTTTTTATTCAAATAAAAAAATTATAATAAAAATATGAATGAATTATAATTAGATCAGAAGATGATAAATTGTTGGCAAGTTTGACAAATCCAGTTATAAAACAAATGGCTTTCTTAGATAATTTGAATGATGAAATTTTATATGATAAACCAGAAAGAAAATCCAATAAATTAGAAGTAAAAAGTGCAAGCATCGTAGAAGAACGTGAAGATCAGAAAAATAATAAAGTGCAAAAACTAGTAAAATCAACAATTGAAACAAAGAATGTTACTATCGATGATAATTTTGTAACTTTGGATAAGGCAAATGAAGAATTTTCAAACACCAAAGAGACTTCAGTTAATAAAAATAAAGATAATATAACTAATGATGATAACTTAAATGAATATGTGGGTGATGTGAGTATATAAGAGTTACTAATTGTGATTGTAAAATATATTATTATCATTATTCATTTATTGCATGTTAAAAAACATGCAAAACATCCTTCTATGTAATTAGACAATGAATGTAAATTTGATAGAATTTATAGTGCTTAATTGAATTTTTTTATGATTTCAATTTACTTGATAATTTTCTAAATCAATATATCAATGTATTGAGTCATCCTCAAGTCGTACACTTTATCTCAAATTCTTTTCAATCATTTTTAAATATTTCATTATAAATCTTAAAATAATCTAAGTTTAAATCGTAAAAATAAGAACGTAAAATAAAACATAAATACGAATTTGTAAATATTATTAATTTTAAATACTATTTGAAAAGCAGAAACAGTCGTATAAATATAACTATCAATAAATTTGATTATTTAAAAGTTTGTATATACTCATCTCATTAATATTAGATATTTTATATTGATAACAACTTGAGGAAAATTATAAAAAAAATTTTAAAAAGTAAAGTCAATTAAAACAATTAAAAATCCCATAAATGTCATACAAGTTGAGCTAGAACCATCTTAATTATATCAATGCGCTATTAATCATTTACCTTATTATTATATATATATATTATTACCTAATATATATTTATCTATCCATATAGATATCCGATATTGATTTCGCTAGTGCGTGTATGGATGTAAAAGTACCTGAACTTCAAAATAAAACCGAAATGTGGAAGGAAAAAGATGCAGAATTGTGTAAGGATGAAGTTTTTATCAAAGTTTGGCAAGAGGATTTTAATATTGCATGCAAAGATACGCTGCCAAGTTCCACATCAGAAAAAACATCACTCTCGTTGCCAACAACAGTGAATGCTGCTGGGGAGGAAGTGTTTCGATTTTTTTGGTGGGATGCTTTCGAGGATCCATATAAGCATCCTGGACAGGTTTATCTGTTCGGTAAAGTTTATGTCACAAGCCTCAAAGAATATGTTTCTTGCTGTGTCGGTGTCAAAAATATACCCAGAAGAATTTATCTGCTACCCAGAGAATATGTAAATGAATTTCATTAATTTTGTACTATCTTAAGCCATTCGACTTATCTAAATACATACTTCTAATATTCGTTAACTTCTTTATTATTTATCATAGTATATAGATTATATAACGGTTCTCTATAGAAATACTAGTAAACTAATTGTCCATAAAGTTTGTCTAACAAAATTAAAGTTTAAAAATATATCCAAGCAGTGAATGATATAATCTAAATTATTAATTAAAATTATTTAAAATTATTTTGTAATAAAATTAATATAAATCCATTTATTATTAATATTAGGTAATATTATTATTATTTTAATTATTACTTAAAAGAACTTGTATAAAAATGTTATATTTAATTCGAAGGCTTTTTTTTAAACGAATTTAAAAAAATCGTTAAATAAGAAAGTTACCTTGAAAAAGATATAAAGTATGTTAATTAGTGGCAAAATATATGTTTAGATAAAGAAGAGTAATCACTCAGAAGAGAACAAAGAGTCGAATACTATGGCGAACGTCTACGATGAATTCAACGCTCATAGCCGAACTCTCGGTATCCAGGAATTTCGTTGCATTGAAGTGTCAAAAAGCTATGCCTTTGAGCGCGAGGATACGCCTCAGATGGCTGAATACCTTGAAGTGAGATATCCAAGTACATATCCGGCTATCGATGCTGACTTTAACAGTCCAGCCATCGAGGCCGTTTTCGGAACGTCTATCAATCCACTCGAGCTCTTTCTCATAGAGAGAAATATTAAAGGACCCTCCTGGCTTGATGTTAAACTTCCGTTACCTGTGAAAACTGCATTTAGTTGGTCTAGAGTAGAGGTAGTTACATTATTGATTTTACATTATAATTCCATTTGGAACAAATTATTTATTTCTTTTATTAATCTCTAACTCCCCCTCCCCCACCTCCCCACCTCCCCGTAGCCCATAAAAACTAAAGGAAATTCATGGATGGTAATATTGTTTTTTTTTGTTTTTTTTTTTTAAGGTAAATTGTTCAAAAATGGAAAATATTTCTGTGACAATGGATCAAACTAGCACAATGGCAATACCACCAGTAGTAATTGCAACGATAAATGTTCAAGTATGTTTGGATTCAAAGCAGCAAAAAAATGAAATTGTGAATATTGGAATCTTGCTTCACCACAAATTTGAGTTAGATAAGGCTGCACCAAAACCGCCATTTAATCAACACTTTTGTCGTACGTTTATTTCACATTGCCGATCATTTGATAGTCAATCAATAATAATTGAAAATTATTTTATTAAAAGTTTAATAACGAAAAATTGTATAGTTGACTAATGGTGCCTTTAAACTTTAGCGTATTTCATTATTCCATTTTATATAATTCCATTTTATATAAACCACAAGTAATTAAATAATTATTGCCAAACATCAAACGATTAAATTAATTGATTAATTTTTTTCAATTTAATTTTTTATCAATATATCTTTTCCTAAGAAATATTATTGACAGTATCGTAAATATATTTATTTAAAAAAGCATCAAATTAGAAATTTATTTTTAAGTAACTTTTTAATTTTAAGACTAAGAATATTTTATTTTATAAGAAAATTATATTTACTTTTTGTTGTAATTATAGTTGTTACTCATCCACGTAATATTAATTGGCCGTTAAAAGCTCGAGATCGGCTTGCGAAAATCACTCAGACAAAAGTCATACGTTGTGATACAGAATTAGATTTGTTACAACAATTTCTTGAAATAATACAGTTTTCGGATCCAGATATAATAATTGGTTACGATTGTGGTTTTCAGTTTGATGTCCTTATGAATAGGATATATACATTAAAAATAAAAAATTGGAGTGTCGTAGGTAAACTGAAACGATTAACACCTCCTTTCCTAAAGGTTTGTATATATATATTGTATTATAAAGCAATTAATCGAAAATTTTTAAAATACCATTTGTATAATTGAGTTAAATTAGAATGAAAATAATTCTTTATAATTCACATTATTAATCTTAAGTAATATAATCATTTATATGACTTTAAGATGATAAACTTTTTAAAATTGATTTACAGAAAAATATTAAAATACAAGGATATTGTGCTTTATTTTGTATTGTACATATACTGCGTAATGCTAATCAATTTCTTTTTAATTATAATATAAAATAGAAAATGTAAACAATTTGTTTTGCATAATGTCAAAAATATTTAACGATATAATTAATAATTTATTGCTTAATAAGTATTTTTTATATATCTATTTATTATTATTAATATTGCTTTAACATTAATATTTTAGGGAAAAATGAATTTCGGTCAAATATTTTGTGGTCGACCTATCTGTGATATTACGAAATCAGCAAAGGAATTAAATCTAAAAGTTAAAAGTTATGATCTTGCTTCGCTTTGTGTATCCGTAAGTATTTTATATAGTATTTTTTAAAAAGAATGTGATCTGAATTTGTTTAATAATAATTTTAAAAAATAAGCTTATTAAAATATGGTTAAAAAATTGTTATTTCAATTCTAATGTATTAAAAGGACATTCATTTTCAAACGCTTATCGCAATTTTGCATTATATTATTCCTATTCAATTGCAAAAGTAATATTTCATACATTTTTTATGTATGATATAAAGCACAATTTTATTATTACATATTTTATTATTTATATTATTTATAAGGCGAAAAAAATAAACTTATTACTTCTCAAGCATTTGCAATTATAAAATCAAACAAATGTATGTAACTTTTTATTTGAAAATAATTGTTATTATTTTTGTAGGTCCTTAATAAAAAGGAATACGAGTGCAAAGAAATAAAACCTGAAAATTGCCCAATGTTTTATTCCTCTTTTGAAAAGTTAGAAAACCTCATTAAGTCTACAATGGTTGAGGCTTCTTATATCTTGAATATTTTTGTAGAGCTTAACATTCTCCCATTAGCCCTTCAAATAACAAATATAGCTGGTAACACATTATCTCGAACTTTATCTGCCGGGCGTGCAGAGCGTAATGAGTTCTTACTTATGCATGCATTTCACAACAAGGGCTATATTACGCCAGATAAAAGAATAACTAATAAAAAGAAAAATGGACATGAGATGACCATACACGAAGGAAAGAGAAAACCAGCTTATACCGGTGGATTGGTTTTGGAACCGAAGAAGGGTTTCTACGATAAGCTCATATTATTAATGGATTTCAATTCACTGTATCCAAGTATCATTCAAGAGTTCAATTTATGTTTTACTACTGTACCTGGTGCTGCTTACGCTGATGTTGAAGTGAGTGAAATCACATTTTTTTAACTTACATGGTGATGATATTTCTATACTTTGAATGTTTTTAGCATTGAATGAAATGTTATTTATATATTAAATTAATTTCTTACAATAATTATTAATTGAAACACTTTCACAAAGTATTTTCACTTGTTGGATATTCTATAATATTAATTCGCATTAGTTCGTTAAATTGTATTTAATATCAAATGTAAGTAAAGTATAGCGAATAGTGATTTTCATATTATATTATATAATATTTTATGAGTTTTTATATTATAATTTATAGTGTTATGTGGCTTGTAGGATCTGTGTTTACCGGAGTCATCAGTCGAGAACGGCGTTGTGCCCACTGAAATTCGCAAACTAGTGGAAAGTCGTATACAAGTTAAAAATCTCTTGAAAGCACCGAACCTTAGTCCAGAACTTAAAATCCAATATAATATTCGACAATTAGCTCTCAAGCTCACTGCCAACTCAATGTATGGCTGCCTTGGAGCTACACACTGTCGTTTCTATGCGAAAGGTCTTGCAGCTCTTATTACAATGAAAGGTCGAGAGATACTGCAAAATACAAAAGCTCTCGTCGAAAAATTTAATTATGAAGTACATAAATTCATTAAATCGCAGATACTGCATTGCTATTGATTAATATTAATATTAATTTACTCTTTATTACAATATAACTGTGATAGATAAAAGACGCTTACCTTAATTAAATATTTGTTTGATGTATTATAAGCTTCGAGTATTATTAATCACTAATACTAGATTTTTTGACACTATTAATTAATATTAGAATACTGGCAGTCTTTGTAAACTTTTATACTATTTTCTTTTTTCTATTAATTTAGTGTGTAACACTAAATTTTCACGAAACACTAAATTGATGTAATGTTGTTTCTAATTAACCAGGTCATTTATGGTGATACTGATTCGATAATGATTAATACAAATATTTTGGAATATGAGCAAGTATTTAATATTGGTAGAGAAATTAAAAAGGAGGTTAACAAAACATATAAAAAAGTGGAACTTGACATCGATGGAGTTTTTAAGTACTTGTTGTTGCTACAGAAAAAAAAATATGCAGCAGTGACAATGACTAAATTGCCAAATGGACAAATACAAAACGTGAAAGAATTGAAAGGACTGGATATTGTAAGAAGAGATTGGTGCGGATTAGCTTGTGATATTGGAAAGTAAGTTAATTTTTTTACTTTATATAATTTAGTTACGACAATGGAATAACTTCTTATATGATAAACACTCACATATACTTAAAATAAAATAATATGTAAATATCAATACTAAAGTTTGATAATTATCGAGTATCCCAATAATGTATAAAAGCATAAATTTTGTTGGACTATTTTCAAGCGTCACATTGTAATTTTTATGTTTTACATGCAATATCACTAGAGCTGATAAATATTGATTTAAAATTTACTAATGTTGTAATTATTGAAATAGCTATTTGATGTTTGTATTATTTGATGACTTGATTGCTAGTGATTTCTTGCAACCAGTTATCTATTCAATCCTTCAAATTCGACTCGTTTATAACTTGTACATTTTTAAATTAATATTATTAGTATAATTTTATTATTAAAAGATTAGTTATTAAAATATAATATAAATGTAAATTAGCATTAAGATAGCTATAAATTAGTATTATTAAAAGCTTTATTCTATAGAAGATAAATGGCATTTCTGGCATTTAAAAGTGATTTGTAATTTTGCTTAATAAAATATTGAAAATGTCTCACGACAATTTTATTATGTTTATTGCTTTCGATTGAGTTTGCATATGATATTCCGAATAATATTCTTTTTCCAAAATATATCTGCCCTGTAGCGGGTCTCAAAGACAGCTGGTAATGAAAATATAATAAAATTTTTGCTTTTCTCATTGCAATATTGAAATTTGAATAATAAATAAAAAAAAGAAAAATAAATAACGAGTAAATAAGAATAAAGAATATATTTCTTAATTAACTCAACCCATTGATATTTAAATTTTTAACAGCTCCAAACAATAAATCAATCATGGTTATTTTAACAACAATACAAATTAAGAAATTCGTAGCTCTGTAACATTTTAATTTATTTTTCATATTTTTCTTTTCAAAAATTACAAATTGCAAGAGGAAATCTCGAAGGTGAGAGATCTCTTGTTTATCCATTGAAAATGATATTTATATTCATTAAAGATTTGTTCTATTTGTTAATTTATTATGATAAATATAATAAAAATTGAAAATAAAGAATATAAGACTAGTGATTGCAAATAATATAATTAAGAAGAATTAATAATATAACGAGTGTTATTTATAATTTCTTAGTCAAATATTGGATCAACTGTTGTGTGATCAGTTAAATGAATTGCGCTTGGAAAATATTTTTGATATCCTGAAAAATATTGGCGACGATCTACGAGAGGGTAAGCTTCCCCTATCGTCACTTGTCATTACAAAACAGCTTTCGAAAAATCCGAATGATTATCCGAGTGATAAAAAGTTGTCGCACGTACTCGTCGCTCTAAGACTGAATGAAAGTGGTAGCCGCAAATGGAAAGCCGGAGACACAGTTCCTTATATTATCTGTGAGGTATATAAAAACAATTCGAAGATACTTTAAATATGCGAACGAACGAGTGAATATTGTGTGAAAAAGCTTGTTTATATGTATTTGTTTTTTGTGACAAAATTAATTAATCACCAAACTCCTAAGCTTTGAGGCGAGAATCGATATATACAAAATATCATTTATCTACTAGTCAGTCAGTAAATTTTGCCTTACGATCACTGTTAAATTCAAAACTAAAAGTATCACGTACATTTGATGTCTTTCAAACATCTAATGCGCCTTATTTTTAGTAATTTAAAATTATTAACGTTATATATTAAATTTATAATGCGTGGGGAATTTAATGTTTTTAAATGAATTTATGGAATTGCTGAAATTTTCATCTAATTGCTTTTTTTTTATAGATGTATGTGTATTTGATTTACTGTAGTAATGTAGTTTCAAATTGTAATATTTTATTTCAGGATGGTACAAATAAGACAGCCATTGAAAGAGCATACCATATCGAAGAATTTAAAAAGAATGACATCCTTAAAATCGATGTAAATTATTATTTATTAAATCAAATCCATCCTGTCATTTTAAGGATATGTGAACCAATTGAAGGCATTGATGATGTGTTAATCGCGCAATATTTGGGTAATAATTGACATTACACTAATAATTATAAGGGATGTCTTTATTCCATTTGATAAAATAAAATTTCACAACTGTTCACCAACAGGAATAAAAGAAGTTTATAAACCCAAAAGAACATTCGTACATAATGAGGAGAATGAAATTCCGGTCTGTGTACAAGACAATCGTTATGAAAAATGTCATCCCTTCAGTTTTACTTGTCGAAACAAAGATTGTAAAAGTGAAAATCAGATTAAAACCGCAGTTACCGAATTCGTAAGTAATTGACAAACGAAAGTGTTCTTACATTTTCAAAAATATTTCTATCGGTTTTAACAATAGTTATATTTATTTTCATTTAAACGGCAAGGAATTATTAAAATAATTACTGAATTTTGGAATAAGAAATTAAAGTAAAATATAATACGAGTATCGTTGTTAGATTACTTTTATATAAAAATTTCAATCCTACTAAACGACACTTTTAGAATGGATTTCTTCAACCATCGCTGGCGATGTGTTCAAATCCCAATTGTGATTTAGCACCATGGAAAAGTGTACACGCCATTCAAAATAAATTACAATTAGATATAAGGAATTACATTACGAATTATTACTATGCTGAAGTTGAGTGCGAAAATCCGATTTGCTCAAAAGTAATGAGAAGAATTATGATGGACACTGTTACTAAATTACCAAAATGTTACAGCTGTCATGATGGCAACGTACACAAAATTGTAAGAAAAAGCAGATTTATAATATTTTAATGGAAAAATTTAAATAATTAAAAATAAATTAATTTTCATTAACATTGTTCGTTATGAAAATTGCATATATTTGGTAATTAATTTTTTCAATTTTTGCTTAAACTTTAAAAATAAATTATTTATTTGTTTTTATAAATATAAATTTTTTACAAAGAGCTATTATGAATATAAATAAGATTTGAAATATTACCAATTTTTCAGCATAATGAGACAGCGTTATACAATCAGTTGAGTTTCTACTTGAACATATTCACCTTAAATTTAAGCCAATACAAAAGTAAGAATAACAACAAAATTTTGCATTACAATTTATGTATTTACATCTATTTTATATAATAATTACAAATTTTTTCAAATTGATTAATTTAAAATTTATAACTGATTCCATATTTTCTGTAAATTCGTTCGTATAAAATTTTATAGTAATAATATACATACTTATAAATTATTTAAAATAGTCATGAATTATAAATATAGATTCAATACAAATCCTACGGAATTTTAATCCACATTATAAAATCAACTGCTTTCAATTCATAGATTTAAAACTAGTATCATCGCAATTAATAGCTGCGTATGATACTCTTAAGGAGTTTGTAGAGAAACAAATACAATACAATGCCTATTCAGTGGTTGATTTAACGAAGCTATTCTGGCCGAAAATAAAGGAGCAAAATCTCGATAACATGGATGGTCTTGAAGAAGTATCCACGATCATCGAAGTGGAAAATCTAATACAAGATGACTTAGAAAGTTCGGATGTGAGTATTGTAGTATGTAAAAATTTATATGAAAATTTTCGATAGTTTATTATAGATAAAAATTCTACAATAGATAACGTATAATGTATAAATAACTTAAATTATAGTTTTTTTGTAAATCATTAATTTTAAAAATGAATTTGAAAATTTTTACTCATTATTTTCTATGAATTATTAGTAAATTTCTTATTATTTACAATTTATTTTGAATTTTAAAAGAACTAAGTAATAATTATTTAAAAAAATTTATTTAAAAATAACGCGAAGGATTATACAGTTGTATTTTATTTAATCTAATATAATTATAAAAATTGTAAAAAAAAAAATTTTTTTTTTGTTCCAGAATGAACAAGAATAAAATGATTTGTGAGTTCTATGGTTTAAAAAGTAGAATCGAAATTTTAAACTTATAAAACAATATAAAAGTTTAATTACATTAATTTTTTCTATGAAAATAAAATTTTAAGGTATAAAGATATAATACATAAGATACTAAATAATATTTAATTGTTTATATATAAATATATAAAAAAAAAAAAAAAAATTATAATATCAATGTATTTTTTAAATAAAATTTGTTTTTTTGTATAATTATTATTCAGAAATTTTTTATTTCATAGTATTCAATTTTATTTTTCACATTTTTTACATTGATGTCGAATGTAACAATTAATTTTCAAAATAATTTATAATTATTATGAATAAGAATGTTTCACAAGTAATAAAATTCATATTTTCTCACAAATAAAATCATTCTGCTTACAATTTAACATTTTTTTATTTTTTACGTAAGTATGCGTTCAGAGATGAAACAAATATTTAACAATGAATAGTTTTTCTATCAATATTTATGTGAAATTTCACTTATTCATCTAGGACGTCGTAAGTTAAAAGAAAATAGCATAATTGTATGGAAGTCCTTTTAATTATTAAGAAATATTGATGCCAGATGTATGATTGTTCTCAAAAATCAAAAATAGTAACTTTTCAAGTTTTTTTCTACAGTTTTTAGAATGTGAAAATGATTTAAAGATAAATATTATATACATATATAAAAGTATTTATCCAAAGAATTAAAATGTATTAAGAGAAACAGTGATAAGAGTGAAACGTTAGAAATTTTGAAAAAGAGAAAGTTATTGTTCAATATATTATAAGTAAGATTACCTCCTTAATATTACAATAATAAATTACTCTGTAATTTATAAATAAACTAAAGGTAATTAAAGAATAAACTAATAACAATAAACAGTTAAATATCAAAAATAAGGTGCTTGAGTTTAAATAGAAAATCATCATAAATTGATTTCTTTTAGTAAAAATAATTTCAGAGCCGAGTACGAAAATGATTGTAAGTTTCATTTTAAATGGAATGTTTTACAATCTAAGAATGTTACAGGAACCAGCTTGCAAGCCATTAAAGAAAGTTTTATCAATACATGAATAAAAAACAGATGTACATTATCTGTACAGGAAAACAATGTAAGACAGCTGAATCCTAAGAAAATTATAGTCAGGATAGCGATAACCACTTTTAAGTTTATTATTGAATTGTAAAGATCGAAATTTGGGAGAATTCATAATATTGATATAGATTATTGGTATGATTTAAAGTGTCAACTCATGTCTCATGTATTGAGGAAATTATACTTTAACGTAAGTATTCATTAAGCAAGACAATTAACTCTACAAGCTGCACGAAACTTGCAAATTAAAAAAATATGATATAGATTCTCTAGTAAGTAAGGAACTGAGTATATATATATATATAGAGAGAGAGACATACATACTTAGCTAAGGGGATAAAAAAAGATAAAAAAACCCAGTGCTGTTTCAGACTGTTCCAATGATTAATTTCAAGTCTAGACAATTTTATTCGCTAATTTAAATGCAAACGCCTTCTCAAGTTGATTGCATAACTTTATACGATGAATGAAATATAAAACACAGCCACGACGTAACAAAACATAATTTGAACAATAGTTCTCAATATACATTCAAAAAGATTTAGTTAGAGTACAATAATAAATACAATAATCATTTATTATTTATTATAAATAAATATATATTATCGTAAGTATGTTTCGATCATTATTGTAATGTGTTATACAACCTCGTTTTCAATAAATTTGTTAAATAATTAGACTGAATGTATATTTGAATGTATAACAAATTTGATAAATGAATATATTTTTGTTAATAACGTAAGGTAAAATATTTATGGTATTAATTATTAAACTGGCATTCAGAAATAAAAGTTTAATATAAATAGTAAAAAAGAATCATTTTTACAAATAGTAGGCTTAAATAAAAATAGAATATTTTTTAACTATGCGCCTATAGAAATTGAATCCTTTTTTTCATAATCTTATTATGCATATTTTTTTCTTTTTAGATTTAACAAATAAAATAATATAGGTATAATAGTTTTATCACAATTTATATCAAATAAAAATTTTTATCTACATTATTTCATTCGAGAATTCATTGTTAAAAATATTATCATTCATTATGGTTACCCAATAAACTAAATATACATAATTTAGTGATTATTATAATCAATAAATTAGTATCTCATCGAAAAAGCTTGCGACTTATATAAAAATCGTACATGTAGATTATTATTTAAGATCATCTAATAAATTAATCACTAAAATATAAAATTTAATGTGATTCAATCACAATATCGATTCGTTTATTTGCACATAATTTTTTTTTTTCTTCAAATTTCGCACGGCTCTTTATTCAAATCTCTATATTCTAATAAATATTGGTAGAAATTCTATATTCTAAAACCAATAATATTTAACAGCACTGTCTTTTTACCACAGCTTTAAAAATAATTAATTTAGAATAAATTCGCCTCGTAAATTTCTACATACGCTCGCTTATCTATTATGTATGAGATCGCCTTCAGCAACGTTTGATATGTTGTAAAAATTATACGGAAGGTTTGGAGGTAAGAAGGTAGAAATGGGAGTACTAAGTGCGTTGAAGTAGGCAGTGGTTCCATGACTTCGTTCTCGGAATCCATTAGCCCCAGGCACCGATTCCTGGATCATCGATGCCCCCGAGCTTGTAACTTCTGTGGCCTCGGCAAAGGTTTGGATAGCGGTGACTGAACCACTTGCTGGTAAAGTCTGTAGAACAATCGGCTGAGTAGTTACAGTTACATGTGGCACAGTTTGGATCACCTGTAAAATTATATGTTTACATGTTCATAATTATTCCCTTACGATTATTAATTAATATAGCTATTTCTTGTAACTAACGATTGTTTGTAATTAACGATTAGAATTACTGTTACTACTAAGTAAGTTCCTATTAGCAATTTAGTTAAGAGTTGTAGTGTATGTATTTAGTGCATAGGTAGGTCTCTTAACTTTATAAAAGAATTTTCGCATAAGCACTGAATATCACCGTTAAACAAAAGTATCCAACCTGAATTCTCCTCTTTCTCAATTCATGAACCTTGTCTTTTTCCTCTTTCGTGAGATTTCAATTAAAGCATTGATTGAAAAATGACTGTTTCATATGAAACCCTATTTTTCATATACAACAGTCATTATAATATATAATGTACCATACATATATCCATTAACGCGAATATTAATATATCGATGAAACTAACATTTATGAATAAATTGGGACATTTTATGGAAAATATTTTTTATCAAAAAATAAAACTTTTCCTTGTTTGGAGTCCCGATCTGACCTAAGCGAGCTTAGGTAGCCAGATTGGAGTTACATATAAATACAATTATCACAAAACAAATATATCTGTACCTGAACACTAGTTGCTGTAATGTGTGATGGTGTTAAGGGATGTTGAGTATTTTGAGAGTTCACGGATTGTATTTGCACTGTCTGTTGATGTTGCTGTTGCTGCTGTTGCTGCTGTTGTTGATGCTGTTGCTGCTGCTGCTGAATCCTATTTGGATTCTGTTGATTTTGCAATGCCTGAAGATTTTGTAAATTCTGTTGGGACTCTTGCTGCTGTTGTTGACTTGGCTGTTGATGTTTTGAATGCGAAGTGTTTATGCCGTGACGTCGTTTCATGTGTTTATTATAATTTGGCCAGTTAGTGAAATGATGTTGGCATTCTAAACAACTGTATGGGCGTTCACCTGTATGTTGACGCCGATGAGTCTATAACATTGAAACGCAAAAGATAATAGTATATTTGTATTTATTAGACTACCATCAAATATTAACTAACTTTTTACATAAATAAATTTGAAAAAATTATATATTAGTTACATATAAATTTACATAATTTATGCATTAAATAATAATGAGCTTTACAAAAAAAATTAATTTTTTTACTATTATTTTTCTTTTATTTTTAATGTAAAAATATGTAAAAATATGAAGAATTTTAATATTGTAAATTCTAAAATAATATTACATCGTAATTTATCATCCGTAATTATCAATAATTATCATAATTATCTATACTTTAGCTCTTTCAAAACAGATACTTAGTTTTTTTTATTACTTTTTTAAAAATACTTTATACTATTTTATGAACTAAAATTTTTACTACAATTTTATTAATATAATAAAGTGAAATTTTTAAATTTATTTATTCTATCATAATAATAAGTAAGTTTGGGCTCTTAAAATTTTATGGATACAAGTTTTTTTTTTTTAATGTTCCCTTGTACATAAATAATATATTATAAAAATATAAATAATCATATAATTTATTTCAATTATTTGTAAAATATTAATTTTGAATATGCTTATTATATTATTTCATTTGAACAACAAAAATTATTATATACCGTTAAAATCCCTTTAAATCGAAAACATTTTCCACAAAATTCACAAGAGAAAGGCATTGCGCCTGTATGAATCCTATGATGCTCTCTCAATGTTCCTTTTTCTCTAAATGTTCTACCACATATCGCACATTGATGCGGCTTGGCCCCGGTGTGAACAGTCTCGTGTTTTTTTAATTGCAATGGAGTTTTGAATCTGAAAATATAATTCATTTTAACTATTTGTAAAATAAAAAAATTGCACTAATAAATTGAAATATATCCTTAGTAAATAACAATAAATAAAAACAATGTCTCTTCAGCCAAGTATAAATGTGTAAATTTGTAAATGCGCGCGCGCGTAATTAATTCTAATGCATTTCATTCCTAATAAATTAATTTTAACCGTCAGCTATTAATACAATAAAGTAAACTTATTTACACGAGATAACAATTGACCAACAAATTTTAAATAAATGTCACGTTTTATGCATGTGAAATAAAAATCTACAACAAACATTATAAGTATAATATTTATTGATAAAACAAACTTGGGCACAAGCTAGTAAAAGCGAATTATATAAATTAAAAAATAAGAAATATTAAAACAAGTTATACTTACGCTTTTGAACATTGAGAGCAACTGTAAGGTTTATCAGCAGAATGCGTCAAAAAATGAGCTTCTAAGTTACCTTTTTGAATAAAGCTTTTACCGCATTGATCGCAAGTAAAATTTCTCACTCCAGAATGTATACGTTTGTGCGTTACTAAGTTAGGTTTTGTAGAAAATCTAATAACAAAATAAAAATAATTTTAAAAAGTTAGACACATTTAATGTAACAACAAATAATAACGTATTAAATAAGAAAAAGAAACTTGAAAACAAATCTTGGAAATCTGTAAATGATAATTCAAATATTAATTCAATTTATATTTGAAGTTTAATTGAAATGTCTCTAAAATTAATTACAACTATTAATTACAAAAAAATTAATATTAAGAATTTGTAAAAAAAAAAAATTAAAATTTATTAATACGTATGAACTTTTATATTTGTATACTTATATGACATCACTAATATTAATATAAATTAACGTTAATACTATTTATTCTAAATTTTTACAATAGTACATGTAAAATATAAATAAAGTATATATGAGATAAAATGTTTAAAAAGAAAATTATCTATGTTATTTAATGAACAAAATTTAAAAATCATAAGAACTAATCACTGTATCGAAAAAGAATTTATTTCTAACTTTTGTCGGAGTATTCTTTTCCATTCTTACCTTTTTTCACATTGATCACATGGAAATCTATTCTTCATATTTTCTGGTAAATGACATCGACTATGAATATACAAAGCACTCTGTTGCCTGAATGCTTTACCGCAGGTTTGACATATATGTGGCCTCTCTTCACTATGAATTGCCTTATGCGTATCTAAGACCTTTTTATGAACGAATGTTTTGCCACAATCATCGCAACTAAATCAATAAAATTGTAAGTAAATACAAATTCTTAAAAAAAAAAGTAGTTCAATATAAATGAAAAGTAGTATCGCGTATAATGTATATTTAAAGTTTAATACATTAATATTTGAAATCAAAGTAAATCATTATATATATATATATGTATGTTTATGCAATGAAATACATAATTAAAATTTGATAAATGTGTATTAGGATATATTTCAAAAATATTTTAAAAAACTAGACTTTATAAACTAATTTTAGATAATAGATTGATCATAAAATATATTTTAATTTAGTTTTTTTAATAATCAATATAAAGTGTAAGTCAGCAACAACACTCTTTATGTTACTTATTGTTATAAAATTACGTATTGTTATAAAATTCTTATAAAATATTACCTGAATTTCGTTTTAGTTCTGTGCCTTTTAACATGAGTTAGGAATCCATAATATTTTTCATAAACTTTACAACATTGTACACACATGTATTTAGCTTTCTGATTATGAATAGCCTTGTGATGGTCTTCGAGAGCTTCTAAGCTAGGTAATTTGTCATTGCAATCTGTACATAACCATGGATATCTATCTATTCTGTCTCCCTTCTTTTGCCTTATTCTTGGAATCTGTTCCGGATTGTCTTTTCTCCCTGTAAGAACAATGATTTCCATATCGGAATCTGTACCTAATAAATGAAAAATATCGAGTCAATTTTATACTTGGAGCGCTAAGTCGATGAACTGTTATAAACATATAATGTTCCAACCTGTCATATAATTATCTGGAATTTTTACATTTGGTTTTTCGTCCTTTTCATTATTTTGTTCGCCATCTAGTTCATTCAACAATAAATCTTGCAATTCCTTATCATTAATTTTAAGCGAGTTATTTTTTCTTTTTACTTTTTTCTTATTATTCTGCTTTGGACAATTTTGTTTCGTAAGATTATTCGACTTGTTTTCTCTAACATCTCCTTTGTTCTTTTGACACGCTGCCTTTTCCATGGATCCATTATTGTCATCAAAATAATCATCGCCTATGTCATCGACGGGATTATCTATGTAATTATTCACTTTGACAAAATTGACTGTTTTATCTATATAATCCACATTTGATTCTACAACAATTTCAGGAACATTTCTGAGAGTATCTTGTTGAACTTTTACTTTACGGTCTATTATAATATGGCCAAGAGAGCATTGGGCTTGATGAGTTTTTTCATAAAATTCATTGCACTGATTCAACAGTACACAACAGTCAATACAAACAAACAACGGTAAACAATCATTTACAAAAACCTATAAACGATAAGAGATTAAAAATATCATTGATAAATTTTTCGTTTAAAATAAGACATAAAGATTATAAAATGAAGTTTTCATGAAAGATAAAAATAGTTTTAAAATGTAGAATAGACAATTTACAATAAGATAATGTTTCAATAAATTCATGGCATAAAGAATTTATAACATTATAAAGGGAAGTAAAGAAAATTTTCGAGATAATTTAATCGTAATATTAATTTAAAAGTTTTACTAAAAAACTTTATCTATAGATTCTTTGTATAAGCACATGTTTATAAATGTGTATGATATTTAGATGCAATTGTAGCATTTGTAACATTTTGATCAAGGTAAATAAGGTAATGTTTACGAGAATGTTTTTAGCACTTTCTTGGGCCATTCATAAAAGGATATTGCAATCCTTTACAAGCAAATAACATAAATGTATCGTCCATTTTTTTTCAATTTGGTGCAAGATTTTGATTAAAAAGAAAGAATATATGTATGTAAGCGAGAGTGTGTGTGCGTGTGTGTGTGTGTGTGTGTGCGTGTGTGCGCGCGCGCTCGTGTGCGTGTGTAGATAAATCACAGAAATTGTATTAATAGTGCAAATAAACAATTTTATAACGAATGAGTTTCAATGTTCATAATCCACAAGTCAAAGATAAAATCATAAGATAAGCACTTGAGAAGGGAAAAAAGCTAAATTGGCCAATATACGAAAAATAATTCGTCCCAGCAATGTCAAGAGGCTTATTGTTAATGTTAAATTCGGAGTCCTATTTACTAATTCCTAGAATTTCAATGGTCAATATATCACTCACAGACACGAGCTTCTACTCCATTTCAAATTAACGCAGCAATGCCAAACGCCTATGGCATCTACTTGAAAGAAAAAAAAATGAAGGGAGAAGAAGAAGAAAGAACGACGAAATCACTCTTGCCTGTATTTGCAGGCATTTGGCGATCTTGTTTTCGATTGCAAGTTTTAGGCCCTCGGCCTCATAAATCCCAATGAAGCCTTCCTTCGTCTCGGCACAAAGCCGACAGAGCTGCTGCTTTTCCGCCGTCCTCTTCGTATTCGTCGTCATGCCCTTGCTTAATGCCGACCCTTTCCTTCCTCCCCACCTTGCCCCTTCAGTACTCGCACTCCGCGCACGCAGTATCCTCCTCTTCCCCCAAGCCGATGATGAATTCGCGTCCGAGCGTGTCGTCGCTACACGAGGACGCACTGCAATGTCGTCGAGTCGACGATCAGCGACGCGAGTGAAATTAAAAGGGCAGCCGGCACGCAGGAGGAAGCAGGCATTGCACTTATTACGTCTGCTGGTCGTCGAGAAAATGGTTGTCTCCACAGCCGATGCAGCTTTATAAATTTATGTAATAATGCATGCACGATGCCCAATTTGGGCTTGTTTACTTTATTTCAAGAGTAACGCCGATCGCCGGGTGACACTGCTTTGTTTACCATCTCTCATTAAATGGAGGCTTTAAAAAAAACGGTATGTGCAAAGCCAAAGATTTATTAGCACTGACGAAACGTCGAGATCTGCAAGTCGAATGCTGGCTTTTAAGCCGAGATATATTAATACTTAAAAATGCATAATAAGGAAACGGCGTAGTAAGTAATGCATGTGTCTCCAAGAAATGGGAATTGGAATTAGGAAACGGCAATTAGAAAAAGGAACATATTGTGTTGCTGCAGTCTTATATTAAAGGCGTGTGAGACTAAAGGAGGAAGACGATCGAGCAAATGTTAGCAGAACAAGGCGAACGTGAATTTTAGCGGCCTGATAAAGTTTAGTTCAAATAGTTTTTAAAAGGATAGAACTTGGAATGAATGAGATTTATGTTTTTAGGTAAACTTGCCAGCCGGCGAGCGGAGCAGCGTTTTAATTTATTCGCAGTGTCAATACAGCTGGCTTTTAAATGTTTCTTTCTTTCTTTCTTTCATTCTTTTTAAATTTCCTATTATTTATATTTAATTGAATTAATTTTTATCGAAATTTCAACTAATTAAAGACTAGAGCTATGGCAATGTCTGCGTAGTATTATTCATGACTTTGCAATAATAATTAATGACGAGGCAGCAAGATAGATTGGATGAAATTAAATATATATAATTAAAAATATTCATTTATCTACAGTCAAAAATTACATTAACAATGTCATTCTTATCAGCCATTTTGTTTGTAACGTTACGCTCGATGTGACATAATTTATTCGCGATTATGAATTGGTTCTATGTTGGAAGGATTATTTTAATCCCATTAAATCCCATTAAAAGTTTCCGCTGTTGCCAATGAAAAATAGGAATGATAATCTAAACATGCCTCATCTGTATAAAATCTGTGTGGCCAAAAAATAAAATTACAATTGACAGAATATCCAATATTTATAATAATTAAGGAACAAATTATATTTTATCCACTTATGTTCACTTGTGTCTACTATCTACTCAATAGTTATTTATGTTTTATTTTTTGACTTTAAAATTTTTTTATAAAAATAATCAAAAAATTAAGCTATAAATTATGATTTAATATGCTTAATAATTTTATATTTATAATGTGATGAATGCTAAGCGTATAACTAATATCTACTACTAAACTTACTAACTAAAATACTAAAAATAAAAAACTAAATACTAAACTATAATGTAGAATATTACATTTTACATGATAATACCATAGCATTCTTTAAACAATCTTTGCTTTACTTTCGTGATGCCTTAAATTTTTCGAATTAATAAAATTAACATCTACAATTAACGGGCTATCTTATTTTATTTTTTCATTTATTCTAAATATATTCATAAATATAAATATATATATATATATATATATTTTTTTTTAAATATATTCTAATTTAAAATTATTTTATGCGCTTGATGAAATAGAGCTGAATCTCTTTATTGTTTGTGATTTATAAATGTATAACAATTTAATTGTGTATTATTATTTAAAATTCTGTCAAAAAGATGTATTATTGATTATAGTATATAGAAATGAGCAGTGATGAAAAAGATTAAATCATTAATTATTAATAAAATTACATTTTTTCAGATGTGTATTTGTCAGAAATCATTACTTTTGTTTTTACTAATGTTTTTACATTACTTTTGTATCTGTTTTTTTTTTTAGTGTCATTAGCAAATATATGGCATTTTCTGCTCTCTGGGGTCGTTAAGTCAAAAGAATTTTCTAAAAATAAAATAAATACCGTATTACAAAAAAAAACTTTATTTCTTTGCATAAAACAGAATTCCGAAGTAATTATGAAAGATGTTGTCGAAAAATTTGTTATAAATGTAATAAAATCGTTTGAGAGCTGCAAAAATTCAAATTGATATTAAATATATAAACATATAAGCTATAAATATAATAAGACATTTAAAAGAATTTAAATTACATATATGATATATTAAATGTATAAAAAAAAGAATATGTTGATGATATGCAGTATGTGAATTCAATTTAGCAATTTAAATGTAAAAAAGTGCAAAAGTATCTAGCGAAAAAGAAAGTTATTACGATTTTGTAACAAAGACTCGTGATTCACCAAATAAAATTAAGAAAAATGTTTAAGTTGGTAAAGATTATCAATGCTGATTTCTTTCTGATTAAAAATTGACTTAAAATTAATACTCTTACGAAGACAACTAAGCAAGCAACATAACTGTAACTAATAAAGATTTTCCTTTCAATTCATACTGTATAGTTATTTATTGAAATGTATTCATAAAATATGCAACTTTAAGAAATTTTAAAAAACTACTATTAGATATAAAATTCATAGCATAATTGTATTAAAAATTTTAAAATGAACCCATTGTATGAGATGAAATTATAAATATATTGTGTAAGTAATTATTGTTGTAATACCCAATTCTTTACGAAAGAAGTATTGAGTTTACTTTAAATGAATAAGAATAAATTTTGACGTTGGAAAATTATTATTTCGATACACTTCCATGAATTCCTCGTTTGAAAACAATGCAACGGAAACATTATACAAAGAGGTCAATTATAATAGTTCGAATAATGTCTGCATATTATTAATAATCAAATACATCATCAAATACATGCAAATATATATATATATATATATATATATATATATATATATAACAATATATATATATAACAAAATAATAATTAATTTTTAATTTTTCTATTAAGTTTTAACAGATTGACACAAATTATAAAATTATATGTTAACGTTATTATATCAAATTAATCTTTTTTTTTTTAATTATATAAAATAACTTTATTTAACCAATAACTGTATTAATCTCATAGAAAATACAAAGAAGCTCTTCAGTCTCTTAATATTCACGTTTACATTCATTCATACTAAATGGATTGAATAATATCTATATCGGGAAAAATTGTACTATCTATAGCTTAAATTAGTAAAAAAAATTAATTATAATAAAATGATTATGATTTTAAGAAAAATTATTTACTAAGATATTTTAAGGACATTTTAATTAAAAGTATTTTAAACGTGTTTAATTATATAATTAATACTCTCTCTCTCTCTCTCTCTCTCTCTCTCTCTCTCTCTCTCTCTCTCTCTGTTTGTGTGCGTGCATGCGTACGTGCGTGTGTGCGTGCATGTGCGTGCAAAATGTGAAGAAACGAATTATTATTTTCATTAAATTTAAAAAAATTTAGAGTATCGTGTATTTATTTACAATTGTAGTTGGTAGGGAGCATTTCTTAGAATCACGAAGCCTTAAACTCAAAACACGAGTAACGTTAAATCAGACAACTATCTGTTATATTAGTATATCCTTTTTCTATCACTGAATAAGAAGCAATTTATTAAATTGTAGCAAAGTTCAATATAAATGTGATAATCTAATTTTTAAATAGCTAATTACTTTTAAAAAATGGATACAGAAATGGAATCGCTATCAAGGGGTAACTATATTTTCAAAAATTAGTGCAATATGTTAATAAATTGAAAATGTTATAATAAATATATTTATGATTGTTCTTTTAAAATGAATTGAAATATAACGTCATTATTATTTTTCAGGAAATAATTTCTTGATAATAGATCAATCTTGCATTAAAGAAGAATTGAATATTTCAAATAATTTTATTTATCCCTGTTTGTATTGTATTATTATAAAAACTATAATATTTAATGGTAATTAGAATTTGTAATGTCTAATGTATTACATTTTATAATATTTTAGATGACGAAACACCACACGGTATTAATAATAACATAACTGACAAGACTGTGAAGAATTGTGTTTACGTAAAATTGGGTAATTGTATTTATTCATTTGTATATCGTGTTTATTCCGTTAACAAAAATATCAACACACGCACGCACGCACGCACGCACGCACGCACGCACGCGCACACACACACACACCAATACCAAACAAATCTTAAATATTTTTTTATTACATTATAGAGAAAATTGATGAAGATTATAATGATTTATCCAATTTATCTGATTACAATGGTATGTATACAAATGGTTAATTTGTTTTAAGAAAGTATAAATTTCGCAATGGATAAAATTGATATTTTTTAATTATCTTTTTATAAAAAGGAATATATTAATAAGCTTACAAATCAAGCGAAGAAATTAATAATTGAAAATTCATTATCAATAACTCGTCAAATTTTATATTATTTATCTTAATTTGGATATTAATGATAAATGTATTAAGATACAATTTAAGCTACATAAACAAAAATGGTTCTATTTAACAAAATAGATTACTTGAAAAAATATGACTATTACTTTAAATTTTAGTAGCCTTCTTTTATAGTTTACTGATTTTTTTTAGTTTATTAATTTATAGACAAAACCTATTATGCAAATATAATAAATGGTAAATAAACAGATGAAAAATTTTTTTAGAAATAAAAATAAAAAGTATGGAATCCAAAGAACAAAATTCTATGTTCAGTAGAAACTTATTCTTAGAAGATTCTTATTTAAATTCAATACAAATTCACTCCACTAAATCAATTCTACGAGAAGCCTGTGCTGATTCGAGCTTACAAGAAGATGATTTCATTCTCAAGATATCTGATACTTCGGGTACGTAATATCGAAAAAAACTTATTGATAAATATTTGAATAATATTTTTAATGTTATATATTGCATAAGACGATAAATTGGAAGAAAATGAAATAGTAACGCGAAGCTTAAAGAACGAAGTAGTGGATGATAACTCGATTTTTCAAATGGAAGGTAATACTTATTACTTGTATACCATTAAGAAGGATTTTGTTGTGACTATATAAAGCAATAAAACATTTTATATTTAAGATAATAATACGAATAATAATTTCAATAGTATTGAATCTAAAGTGCAAAAGATTAATAAATTAATAACTAGATCATATGAAACGAGACGAAAGCGCAAATTAAACACAAGTGAGATAATTCCTTCAAACTCGTTTGTTGATTCAATTGTTGAATCGACAAAAAGAAAGTACGGTAAAGGTTTAAAACATTTGCATTTTATTTATAAAAATTAGGATAATGTAAAGCATGATAATTAAAATAATGTCAAAAATATGGATAAAAATTTAACTAAATATTTTAGATAGTGATGTAAAGGAAAAGGGCATAACCGAAGATCTTATAAAAGCTTCTGAAAGCAAAATAAGTAAGTGATGAAAATAGGTTAATTATTACGTTATTACATTAAATAAATGTTTGTAGCCTTTATATAATTTATAGAAAATGTAACATTTAATATTTTTAGATATGGATAACTTTATCCTTAGATTGTGCTTAAAATGTAAGAATACAAGTAAATGCATTGGCCAACAAATTAAAAAATGTCAAAATTGTAGAGTCTATTTGAAATTTAAATGTTTACTCTGTGAAAAATATTGTAAATCAAAACCTGGAGTTTACAGTCATCTGCGTCACTGTCATTTATCAAATTCAAATTCTTGTAATAGAAATCAAATAGGTATAAAGTATATTTGTTATATATTGCATATCAAAAGTTAATTATATTTAAAGTAAAATAAATAAAGTATGAGAAAATAAAGTACTTTAATAACACATCATAAGTATAATTATTATGTAATTAAGGTAATTGTTAATTATTAATTGATGATTTTCAGAAATTAATAAATACTCCATTTTGTTTTGTTTACATTGTAATAATACATGCCAAGTATCCGATAAAAAAATCGTAATGTGCCAAAAATGTAAAGTAAAAATGGCAATAGTATGCTTAATATGTAGTAAACATTACATGACAGTCACCGAATTGTATTCACATTTACATAAAGAACATTCTAAGCATTTTGTAAAAAATCGATATCATCCTAATGAGTCTGATCTAAATGATCTAAATGATCGAGACCATTTAAAACAGTTGATCAAAACTCAAGATCTTTATAATAGTTTCGTAACAACTCAAGAACATTTTAAGAATTTTGAAAAAGTTCAAGAAACTCCCAAGTATTTTAAAGAATATAAGGCAGATTTCGAGTGTTATGTAAAAGATCAAGATTATTCACATTTTGCCAAAAACAACATAAAGAATAAAGGTATATTATTTTTATATTATTCTTATATTATTTTCTATTATTCTAATTACTTTACTGAAATATTTATTACTTAATTTTTTATTAATAAATTGCTTATTATTTTTTAAACGTGCTTTTTTCACTTTAACCAATGATTTCCATGCAAATGAAATGTAATATTGCTTCACAACTTAATAGTGCCTTTGAATTATTGTCCCTAAGAGCTTGAAAACTTAAAATAATCAATTTTTAAAGTATTTTCAGTTTTAATTATTTAAAAATTTAAATATTAACAATGTATAGATAAATTTTACAAAATATATTTTTCCGATAAATAGAATTTACAAAAGTTACAGATAAGAAAATGTGCATTCGGTGTGGTATACAATTTCAACATAGACAAAGTTTGCTTAATCACTATAAATATTGTGGTAAAGAGCCTCATTTATCTTGCAAATTTTGTCCACATAAGACTAAATATAAATGGAATTTGAAACAACATAATAAACTGAAGCATTCCTCGATGATTTCTTCTGAAATGACATTCGAATCTAGTTTTCTGGAATCAGGTAAATACTCATTTGAATAGCTTGTTTTCAACATCAACATATTTTATATATAATACAAATGTTTAAAATTGAAAAATGTTTTACTTTCATAATGTGATTTTGTACGATGTGATTGCTGGTACAGTATTATCACTTATATATATATCAATTTAACTTATTAATGAATACGTATTATAGAATTAGTTTTATTTCAAATTTAAACTACAAATTTATTCTAAAATTCAAATTTACTTCACTTCTACTATTTGTAAAATATAAATCATAAAATCGGCTTTATTAAGAAAGAAAAACCAATAGAAATACTTTGCTACAATTATCTTTAGATATTAAATTGCAGAGAATTTTGAGTAAGTTTGGAGTATTGTATCTCCAAATTTTACCGTACTAAAAAAATATAATTTAGAAGAAATACAATAAATGCTTTGTAAAATAGTCTCCTCGTTGTTCTATTGTATGCTAATAATATTAATTTGAAGTATTACTAAAGTCAACAATTTAATGTAACTTCAAACAACAAAAATACAAACAACAACAAAAACTTTGTAAGATTATCTAGAAACTATTATTTTAGTGCAAATATTTTTACAAGACCAAAGATATTTTAATCGAATATATATAAAGTGCGGATATATAAATTTATTTATAATATTTAATATATATTTAATATATAAATATTTACAATTACATGACACTAATAATATTTATAGTATTGCATTTAATGTTACTATTTTACAATAATGTATAGTATACGTATTATTAATAATTTTTAAACGAACATCTGAAGTATATATTTTTTAATCATTTTAAAGTTATATTAATTATATACATTAGTTAATAAATATATTCCTTTAGATATTAAGAAGAAACTTCAATTAAGTGAGTTTATTATTTTACTATTGATATAATAAAGTAAATTATTAATTATTTAATTAAAAATTCGTTTAATATTCTAATTTTCTGATACGGATTGATAGATTAAATACTAAATTCAGTTTTATAGATAAACACAATTTTGAATTATTAATTTATATTTCCACTTTTAAAAATTATAATTATAAGACTATACCTCTTATATTAATGATTAGTAAATAATGTTTATTAATTATTTTAGGTAGCGAAGAAGAATTAAAAGATGAAGATAGTCCATTTATTACAACTCCAAATAAATTGAGTAAGTTTCTGTACATTTTATCATATATATTATATATTATCATATATACGACGTTAAAATTAATAATATTTGAAAATGTATCTTTACAGGTATTCTCAATATGACGAAATATTATTGTTATAAATGCGATAAAACAATTAATCATATAAAAAACTTTGATAAAATTTGTAAAACATGTGGAAAGGAATTAACATTAAAATGTATAAAATGTAATAGATATTATAAAAAGTATCAAAGCATGATCTATCACTTGCAAAGTAAATGCGACCCACAAACGTATTTTCATTGCTCCAAGTGTGATTATATGACATCAGTTTCAGAATTAATTAAGAGGCATATATTTCGCGTTCACGGAATTAATTGTATAACAAATACAAAAAAATGTTCAAAATGTGGTGAACGATGTAGATCACTGTTTGAACATTCAAGATATTGTGAGAAAGAATCGAGTACTAATCGAAAATTATCAGATATTTGGAAGGATATAATGAGTTTTACTGAGAGTTCAGGAACTCCTGTTTCTCCACTAAAAAATAAAATCATTAATACTGTATTAAATTCAAATAGTGCTAAAAAATGTTCGAAGTGTGGACGAAAGTATAAAAATATTAATCATCATTTGAGATTTTGTCAGAAAGAAAAAATATTTTCTTGTGAATTTTGTACTTTCAAAACTAAGTACAAATCCAAATTGAAATATCACGTGCAAGCACATAAATCAATGACTGAAGCTATAAAGATAAAAGGTATACATTATAACCTATACATGATTAAACATGAAAAATTTAAGATGACATAAAAATTTCATCATTTTTAAAATTATAATACTTTAAATACAGTTTCCATTATAAAACATTGAATATATTCAACTATTTCTTATATGCTTATATAAACTGGGTATAAAGATAATTTCTTTAGATGATATGATTTATTGTAATGGCCAATAATTTTCATGCTAATATCTGCTCTGTTTTTTTCTTTTAAGTAATTCGTACATTATTAATTGAATATTTGATAACATTATGATTTCTCTGTTTATATGATAATAATTTTATAGCACAAGATAGAGTCGAGCAACTACTAAATAATACAAAAACAGTGATAAAACTGAGTAATGCAATCAAATTAAGTAAGTATTCATATTTATATTAAATATATTTGAGATTTCTTTGGAACTTTAGAATTGAAATATTATACATAATATAATAATAGTAGCATTACTTGCACAAAAACTGATACTGAAATATGCATTGACTTTCTATACCTATTTTTTACAAGCTATTGCTAAATAGTTATTGAAAATTTTAATCGAAATATTTCCAATCACATTTTTAATTAAAAGTGCCTATGAAAATAAATACATCGCAAATACATCGTAAATATACTTTTATACAATAATCTCCATAAAGTTGAGAATTATAGTTCATAGATTGTAAACATAATGTTTTTAAATGTATATATTAATGTACTTATATTATCTTTTAAATTTAATGATTGGTTTCTCAGAAAATAATAATATGATGGAATCGTACTGTCCAAAATGTAATAACAAAAATATTGCAAACAAATACGTGACAAAATGTCGGAAGTGTCGTACAAGGCTTACATTTCGATGTATCCAATGCAACGTGAAGTACGGTGAACTGGAATCTCTTAGAATTCATACGAAAAACCACATCTCTGGAAATTCTGGAAGCTTTGAATGCACTAACTGTAACAAGAATTTTGCTCTCGTGAAAAATTTTCAGATGCACAGGAATATATGTATTTAAGTTGCTGAGCTTTAAACGAAACTTTATCCGAGACTTCCATAACTATATGAATTATTTTGTAGCATTGCACGCTAAAAACTTCTAAGTACTTTCGATATTAAAATCGTTATAAGTTTGGATAAAGACATTATTTCTCCATAAATTCATGTCAAGGAATTTAAACACATTTTGAGCATTAAATACATTGGGTTGTAGATACTAATTATTTTTACTTTCTTCAACAATGCTTATTATTTATATCATTCATTAAATTATTTATCTAAAATGTATTTTATTTCATTACTAAAAAATACATAAATGTTGACCAATTAATTTTATGATTTCGAATATATACATATATATATATATATATATATATATATATATAGATTTATCCTTATTCAATAATTACAAATATCAAGAATTAAAAATACATTGTGAATATTTTTTTAATTTATAGTTAAATATAAAAGCGAACATTAGTAAATTTTAAAATATCATTACTAAGTATTAATTGCAAAATGTAGAATCGAAGATAATAATTTTCATTTATAATTGTTTATATTAGAATATAATTTATTACAATGATTTTTATCAATAATTTACACTATTTTAAAATTAAATAACAGTATGCGTCTTTTTTTATATATAGCATTATTGGTTATTTATATTATAAATCAAAATTATTTTTAATTAATAATAAAAATTTTTGAAAATATTATTTTTAACTTTTTCAATTTATTAAAGCATTTGAATCAGTTTTTGTAATTTTCTTTGATAAAGAATTCTAATCATTCTTTGATTGTACGGATTTAAAGTATATATATATAGAAATAAAGTATTTTCTTGATATAAATTTATGATAAATAGTAAACTCATCATAAATATGTCGTGAAAATTAATTTTCTTAATTTGATATCTGTAATGATAAATAGTAGACTTCTATTTCAATTTATGATAATATAAAACATAATACAATGATATATTTTTGTATACTTGTAACACGTACTATCATACATATACAGTCTGTGATAGTGTACATAAAATAATTTTTTAAAACATATCAATACTTAGAATTCAATAATAATTTGACTGAAAAGAAAGTATTATTTTAATATTAAGAAAAATTTTATGGAAGTCAATTTAGTTGAATAATTAGTTTTAATAAATATTTTCTCAAATAAAAGTAAAAATAAAAAAATCAATATTTTATATCTTGTATAGAATGGAAATGTTGTAAATTGACATTTTTCATCTTTTTCCATACAAAATAAGTAAATCATTTTACTTCGTAAAAATAAATTTTTAATTATTTTTAATTACTTCATGTATACGTATACAATTTGAAAATTGTATAAACAAAACTGAATCAACAGATATGAAGAAATAAATAATAAAAATAATGAAACATTTAAAACACATTGGGTTAATAGAAAATTTCATAAATATGTATTAGATTCACAAATTACTCGTGGAGCTAATCATTTTATTTTCCATTATTTTGAATGAATGCATAATTTCTATGTGTACACAAAATTTATGTAATATTTATTATCAAATATTAGGTGATCGGACTTTTGTTAGAATTATATCTTTACACGATTCTCTCTTCTTTTCTTTATGATAATTTTTATTTGCAAAGGTTATTCAATCAACAGAATATAATAATATAATAATTGTATTATTCCTGAAAGTTTTTATAAATACACACTATCGTGTATCACAATATTTATACAGAAAAAAGATCAGGGAACGCTAAGAGTTCATAGAAGTTTTGTTGGTTAGAGATCGAAAATCAACTGAAACACATGCGATACAACATATGCATAAACTAATATGAATTTGTCTACACCCAATGTGGAATTTCTATAATTTTTATTTAAAGTGTAAATTGTAAAATTTGTATATATATATATATAGTGATTTTAAATATTTCAAAAGAAATATCCAAATAACGTGTGTAGTTCTCATTACAATTAATATTTTTACGATGATGATTAAAGTTGGACTACGTATTCATTTTATTAGAGAAGAACTTAAAAACAGCATACTAGTGTACAAATTTATGACATCTTCTGAATCCACAGTAGATAAAAATTCAAGTTACATTGCTAGGATTTACACACTCTTATAAAATGAAGTCAATATTTTAAATTAAAATCAAATCATAAAGTTACGTATTATTTTAATAAATACTATGCTATAAAAACATAATCTAAACATTAAAAATTGAAAATAGATTAAGTGGGTGAATGATAAGAGTGAGTGTGATAAATCAGTGAAGGGAATATTGGAAAAAGATGTACGTACTTAATTTTGAGCAGATAAAAAAGTTATGGAAAAGATTTTTCAAAGATATTAATAATAATACATACATACATACATACGTAAATAATTTCTCAATAAATTAACGAATAAACGCTTGTATATATTTTGTATTTTCAATAAGCTTCAAATTAAATATAGTCTATGAAGGCTTATACATTTATAATAATATATACAATATGTATGTGGATATATCTAAATAAATATATTTCTTAAATAGTTCAAATTTTTTTCTTAATATATTTTTATTTTTTCTTAATGTATTTTTATTTATCCACAATCAATTTTTAATTTTTCTCAATTATTTTTAATCTTTATTAATATATTTTCTGCAGATATTGATAACTAAAACTGACTTTATTTATGAATTAAAAGGAGACATGGAGAATTCCTTAATATACTAAGGTAACTTAAGTTAAGGTAAGGTAAGGTTAAGGTAAGGTTAAGGTAAGGTAAGGTTAAGGTAAGGTAAGGTTAAGGTAAGGTAAGGTAAGTGGAGCCATTAAATGACTGATTGCCTACCGAACTTTTTGTTTGGAGTCTTATTATGGATATCGTAGGCTTCAACAATATTTTTTAGAAATCAATTTTTTTCCCATAGAAAAATATATCTGGTCCATGCATATTCTCTTTTTTATTTTGGAATTAACGGGTATTTTCCTCATTTATTCTTGACAAACCAGACCTCTTAATCATGTTACTCATCCATGCTCATATCTTTCTCTTAATTAATTTACTTTTATATTCTGTTGCTAAAATGCCACACATGTATATGTGTGGAATTATTTTGTATGGAATTACTTTCCTTAATATATATATAAAGTATATACTCAAGTTACCATTTGTAATTTCATATTACTTTCCAATTTTAAAGATCTATATTATATCTAATAAGTCTAAGTATTCTACATAAATACCCTATTTCTTTTATAAATTAAACACAGTATTACAGTTTATCATATATATTTAAAATAAATTTCATTTGATCGGACCAAAGTTACTTTACTTTTAACGAACGTTTTTAAATAAAAAACAGTCAATTTTATAAAATAATTAGAAAACCTTTTGTTATTAGATATTAATTAAATTGAATTTTTAAAGATGTAAATAAAGTATATTAATATGAATAATAAAAGTTTATGCTTTTTATTTTTTTTTAAAGAGTTAAATTTAATAAATATTATTAATAAAAATTCAAATATGCTTAGCTATTTTATTTATAATAGTACATTCATTTAAAATATAAATGTACTTACTTATAATTATATATCAAACATGATATAAGATATATATTGTATAATAGCATATATATATTTCTTTTTTCAATAATATTATCGATATATATATATATATATATATTCCTTATATCTTATTCCTTAAAGAAAATTTTGTAAATTAAAATAAATCGATACAGCAATCTCTATCAAAAATAAAATATTTTTCCCTAAACAAATATTAATATATATATATATATATTTTTTTTAAGGAATTTTTAAGGAACAAAATTTTCTTTAAGGAATAAGACACATTTGGAATAATTTTGATTTCTCCAAATAAATATTTATTATTATCGAATTCATAATTATTTAAAAAATTATATTATTATTTTAAGCTTCCATTAGAATACATGTTTTCGCTTTGTGTTTGAAAAAAATTCATTCGCAATTAAAAAATACACTAATAAAATATCAAAAGATTTTGCCAAAATTTAAATTGTTTTGATTCTCTAATAATTAAAATAATTTAAATTATTTATTTTAAAACTGAACAATTAATTTGGTAAAATGTTAGATAAGCACGTGTCAAAATTATTTACATTTATTTAATTTCTTCGTTCGATGACAATTTTATATCTTTTTAATTTATAATACATGTATATTTATAGGCATTGAAAGAATTATGAATTATTCATTTTGAACCATTTTTATATCAGTAGAATTCAGGTGTTCAATCTGAAAACTTATACTTTTATGTGCATCATTTAAACTGGTATGATTCTTGATTGTACATTTTAAAACTTAATTTTATAACATCTGCCTGTTATTAATTACGAATTTGTAATAATAATTTTACTTTATTAAACTTTATTTTGCAATTTTTTTTTTTTAAATAAATTGAAATATAATTTTTAATAATATAAATTTAATAAATAATTATATAAATAAATATGATCTTTCATTTAAGTATGGGTTAGTCATAAGAATCCATATAATGTAAATTAATTCTTTGATTGAAACGTTGATTTGATAGATTACATTATTTCTCTAGCGGATTGACCATTGAATTTTTTAGATTTAATTAGCTTTAAATTTTAAAATATGAATTACGAATATAAGAATATATCTTATGCAAGCACATTATAATTTTTATTTATTATGTCATTAACTGAAATTATCTATAGCTTTGTAATTTTTTTTTATGATATTTGTGGTATTACATGATAAATATCAATAATAGAAATGGGCCATTTTTAATAGTGTGTTTAATTTCAGAATTTAATATAATAATGAAATATAAAAGAGATTTTTTGAAATTATAAAATAGATTTTCGTATATTTTAGAAATAGACTTGTATATTAAGAGTTTTTATATTTTATTACTGGGACAGATATTAATAATAACTTATAATTTTGTAATAAAATGTAACATTTAAATATCGTTACAAATGCATATTTCGGATTAATCCATAAAATACGTTTCATTCAAAATAACATTTATTATTATCATACATTAATAGATCTATTTATTTTAATTGACTTATAATTTTATCATTGGCGTTAATTTTATAATTTACCCATTAATTGCTCTTAGTATTGAAATTACGTTAAATATAAAAGAATAATATAAGAGAGAGAGAGAGAAAAAAAGTAATTCTGTATTAACTAGTGTCATTCTGTAGAATATTTTTCGTTGTTTATTATTCAAGCAGGAAAAGCATGAGAATTATGAATATTTTAGCAACAGATTTATTTGATCGATATACATCAATGTATACAATGAAAATATATTCGCTATTCAATTTTCTTTTACAACGAATAAGATACTTTTTTTGTTTTTAATTAGTTTTTAAATTCTGTTTATTACTTATAATTAATAAAATGACTTTTTTTTACTATTTATATTTATTATTGCTGATTTATAATATCTGAAAATTGTTATCAAATTTGTTTAAAATATGTTGTTTATAAAGAAGAATTTTTTCGCGATTTTTCATATATATTTTGAATATAAAAAAACGAAATTATTGAAAAATGAAAATGATACATTGTAATTGTTTATAATAATTACGTAAAAATATAACTTTGCCTTTTATATAAACTATAATTCTTGATGTTGTTGTATTAATGCTCATTATCTTTAACTAATTCAAAAGATTAAATAAGAGAGCACAAAAAGATATCTATCTTATTTCATCGTTTAACAAATTAATAAATTTAGTTTTTTAATATTTAATTGTTATATGACACTACGTATAGGCACGTATAATAAGTGATTTGATAAAAAACAGATAAGAAGTTTCTTATTATTGCAATTATTCATTTATGTGTACACGGAGTGAGAGAGAGAGAGAGAGAGAGAGAGAGTGATTTTATAAGTTTTTAATTTTCAGTGAAACACCTCTTAATGTTAAAGAAAATGCATTTACAACTAGTAATTATATTATGCTTATCAATGTACGATGGTAAGATATATAATAATATTTAGAATAAAATTTTTTATATATATATATATATAGTGTGTAATCAATTTGTAAATACTTCTTCATTTTATCTCTAATAAATTGGATTTTCATCGACTGCTATTTCTAATATCTAATATTTCACAAATAAAAGTTTCTTAAAAGGAGTCGTAGCATTCAAACTAATATGATCTATGTAGCTAATAACGAATAAGTAACATTTAATATATTATTATCTTTCCACATTTTTTAGTTGTCTTCTCTAAAAGATCGAGGATCGTTGGCGGTATTAATACAAATATAAAAAGATATCCTTACACCGTATCCATCAGATTACCAGAGACGAGGCTGCTCGTTTGCGCTGGTGCAATAATAACTGAGCAGCATATTCTTACAGCTGCTCATTGCTTTGATAATATACAATTACATAAGTTCTCAGTCTATGTGGGATCAAGTTACTCTACAAATTATACAATACCACATCACAAAATTTGTAACATTCATATATATCCGGGATACGATGCGAAAAAAGAAATGGCAATGAAATCACGTTTCGACATCGCCGTTGCTGTGGTATATTGATAAATAATTTTTATAAATTTTTACAAAAATATCCATTTCTGAATCAATACATTGATATGGCACTGCTAATTTTGAAATTAGTTTCCTTATGAAAGTGTAAAGTAATATATATGAAATTTTAGAAACTATTAAAATTATAAAAAAAAAAAAATATATATAATATAAAGTCCTTCTTTTTGACGAAGTAACAGTATTATTTACAATATTATTATTTTATTTTTTTTTTTTTTTTTTTGTTTTTTGTATATAATATTATAGTTTTATTTTCAAATAAAAAAATGCATTATATAAAGTATATTATAAATCAATTTAAGTATTATATTTTAATATTTTTGTAAATGAAAAAAATTTATTTTTAAGTTATTAAAACATATTTTTACTTTTTCATTTTTTCATTTAATGAATATTTGAATCATGTACATATGCATTTCTTCTTACTTGAAATAAATATATAACACTTTACAATTTGTATAATACAACTATACATAACCAATGCATCTACAGAATTAATTAATTTTTCCATTAATATTTGATATAATTTAGAAGGTGTGAGTGAACTTAATAACTTGCGAGCAGAAGATATAATAACCTTATATATTACGTAAAATAAGATAGAAAAATATGTAAGTGCCCATAAAACTTTATCTACATAAATCGAAGAGTAATTTTATATTCAACTACAAAGTAGAAAGTATATTTGTTTGGTCACTATATATTTGTAAAGAATTTACTAAATAGCATTTTTTTTAATATGTTCCCTATAGAATAGTGACTAATTTTATCTATGTCATTGTGTTTTAATTTATAATGAAAATTGTCGAACATTTTAGCTTTCGTGTGAGAATATTTGCATAAGCGTATTGAACGAATTTAATTTTATTATTTTACATTCTAATTCGAGAAAATAAATTATAATAATAAATATTAGTTAGCATATGTTAAACGTAGTAGAATCGTAGACATTGTGTTCATTTATTATTGACATATTTCAATAGATAAACAGTATAATGCCGCATTTCAACTGTTTTTTAATACAATATTTAAACATTCAATTTCTGTTATTTTTTATGCTATATTATGTTAATTTAAGATAGTTTGCAATAATTGTATATGACATAATATTTATAAGAACAGGTAAACAAAATATTTAAGTTTCTTTGTTATATCAACAAACCAAATGATTCGTAGGTATTATCGTTATTTATTTTATAAAAAATCTGATGAAATTTTGTTTAATAGAGTTTGATGATATTAAATTTTAAAATGACTTAAAATTACCATTTAAAATTTCTTGTATTTTTTAAAACTTTTCGATAAACTAGCTTCTTGTTTAATTTCTTATAAAATCCCGAAAGAATTTTATTGTTATTTTGAATAAAAAGATGATTATGTAATATGAACAATAAACAAAAAAACACAACACTTTAAAAAAAAACATAGACATCGTTTAAAAAGTTCAGGATAAATGTTAACTATTTGAAAAGAATAAAATTTATAAATTTATATTTACTTATTGTTATAAATTTATTAGTAATTGTATAAAGTAACATTAAATTACTGATGAGAATGTTCATCAACTTATTTAGCGTAAAGTTTCTTAAATAGAAATGTCGTTCTTTCTTGTTCATGATTCGAGGATAAATAATTTAATATAAATATTGAAAGATTAGATTAGAGTTAAAAATTAAAGATACCTCATTACATTATAAATAAATATTAAATAAAGATGTTTTGGATAAGAAGTAAGAATTTTTTAAATTTTCTAATTTTTAAATTAACTTGGTGATTAAAATTTTTTTTTAGATAGTACCAAAAATAACCTTTACTGAATTACAAAGTGTAATAAAACTTCCAAAAAAAGATGCTAAGGTTGGCAGTGTTGGTGTAATCACTGGTTGGGGAAGAAAAAGTTATCCCAATGGAGAGCTTTCGGATGTAATACAAATGGCGTCAATGACAATTGTCAAAAATTCCGAATGTCAAAAGTATGTTCCATTTCCATTGCATTCCGAGCAAGTCTGCGCCTTCCAACAGAAAGGAGTTGGTGCATGCTATGTAGGTTTTCACAAATTATATAAAAAGTGCAACAGTTCATGATAAAATGTCGTTAAAGTTAATATTGCTAAAATTAACAGCCATAGATTATTTTGTTATATATAAGTAGCTTTTTTTTAATAAAAACATTTTATATTGTGATAAGTAGCATAATTAATATATATTGTTCTATAGCTTTTGATGCTATTTTATATTTATAAAGTTAGAAATATAAATCAACACTCGTAAAAAGTCGTTGAAAAGCATGAACTTTGAGTTGTCATTTAGTTGTTCGTTCGTGGTAATATCAAATTTGCATATCAAATTATTATCAATTGAATTTCTTAATATGAAATCCTTCATTAATATGCATTAAATTGTTAATTTATAGGGTGATAGCGGAGCACCGTTAGTTATCGATGGAAAAGTGGTTGGTATTTCTTCCTTTGTTCGACCATGTGCTTTGGGTGAACCGGACATATATATCAGAGTGTATGCTTATGTGGATTTTATTAAGGAATCTTCGAATTGTGGGAGCAGTTCGTGTTGTTCGCTTTATTCATTATAACAGCAATAGCAATAACAATTAACAACAATAACAATTTATATGAAAATAAGACGGAATACATTAATTTTTCATATATAAAATATTACATAATGCTCAGGCAAAATTGATTGCAAAATTGTTCATTAATTAATGAATTTAATATAATTTATACCTTAATTATAAATTTCAATTTTTACCACAAATATTGTAATTTAAATAAAATGAAAATGTTATTTGTTTACATAACAAAATATACACTTATTTGAGTCATACATTTTTTATTTGCATGTTCAAAAAAAATTAATTTTTCTATTTCACATATAGCTGTATGTTTGCATAATTTGTGAGCAAACTATCAGATGGTTGTTATTAAATATTTAAATTTTCTATAAACCACACATTAGAATCTTGTTTATCTTATATGTCACATTGCCGTTTGTAATAATTTTTAGAATCTATAGGACATAATATTTTTTGGTTTAATTCATATTTATTGTCTCTCTTTCTCACATGCATGCTCGCAATACCCAAAGTTTTCAAAATAAATATATATATATATAAATTCATACATTCCTTTCGTAAATAGAAATACATTTATTTCATTTCAACGATTAAACATTAATATAACATGTTTTAAAATGCATATGAAATCGATTTATAGAACATCACTATAAATCTAAAGAACAATATAACTAACATCTATATATAAATTTTTATTGTTATTGTTATACGCACATAGAGATAAAAAAAAATGTTCTTATCGAATGAAATAGAAAATTATAGTGTATTTATATCAAAATTACAATTTGATAGATTTATTATTTAATCCAAGTTACTTAGCAATAAATTTTTTAAATTTCTTATCTGCGATATTCGTATATGAGTAAACCAAAAAAATTATCTTTATAAAAGGTTTGATATTAATACAATATCAAATAATTATGTAATTTAAAAATTTTATAAATAATATTATTACAATTTAAAAAAGTATTTAAAAAATCTTCTACGGTATTTTTCAACTTCATTTTTCTATTAAAGAATAGATGGTAAACATTGAATGTCTCCATTTTATAAGTAAAAGCGAAACACTAAAAAATACCATCATTAATGTATTACGTCAATAATATTGTTTGTTCAGTATGATAAAATATAATTAATGATAACAGTAACAAGTGTTACTGATATCTACTATAGTATTGAAAATATGTGTTTGTATTAAAAATTATTAACTTATTTTCATTAAAATTATTAACATATTGCATGTTAAGGAAAATTTTTAACAAATCATATTACAAAGTAAAATGTTAATAAATTTTCACGTAATAAGTTATTAGTAAATTCATAATAAAATATTTTCATTTGCACCGAGTATTAATAAAGAAACGTATTTCCTAATTAGTTTTAAATTTATTAATTAATGCGTTGTACTTAATGGTACTAAATCAACATTGAAAAATATTTATCTGAAAATAAACAAAACACTATACAAACCGTTTCGGCATTGATGGTATTTAATAAAATCGTGTAAAAATACTAAAGGCGTATAATTTAGTCAATTGATTTATTTAATGATAACTAAAAGAATTTATATATTAGAGTGTATCAGATTATAATTCATATATATTTTTTCATAAATGTTACAATGAAATTTTGTTTAGGAATTTCTGTTTATATAGTATTAAATGTTGGTAAGTTCGAATTAAATTTTTTAAAAGATAAATAATTCTACGTTTAGATAAAATTTTATAAAAATGAATGATTTTGCCGTTACACGTCAAATATTAAATTAAAATGAATAAACTTAAATTTATATTTATACAATTTACTGTTCGACAGAAAATTATTAATATAGATATTGTTTTCCTAATAATAATAATAAATAATAATAAACAATTACAAAAAACTTATATTAAAGATAAATAATATTGAGATTAGCTTTTTGAGCGATGGGAGATACTAGAATAAAATAATGAATACATCAATGCACAATTCTGTTACAAATATATAAATATAAAATATACAAATATACAAATATACAAATACAAATACTATTGTATAATTTTAGCGACAACTTTTGTAATGAATATGATAAAACATGTCAATTTATTTTGAGACTTTTGATAAATCTATAGAAAATATAAAAATAAAATTTTTGTGTGTTTTTATAATTTACAAAATTTCTCGTCTTAATTTTTTCTACGCATTTGTATGAAGTTTTAGAAACATCGAATCTGATCTTGAAATTTGCATATTATTTAATTTAATTTGGTAGTGCATTCCATTATAACTGGACAAAATTTAATGTAAAAATTTTATGAATACAAAATTAATATAAAATACGTAGTGTACTTAAAATTTAATTATATAAATAATGTGATGTATGAAAACAAAATTAAATTCAAAATGGAATACATACTAAATTAAATTGTGCAAGCTTGATTGCATTACAGTATGAATATATTATTTTTTCTACTTAATTTCATTACATAAATAATTTTGTTAATGCTAAGAAAACAATATGTTTGTCAAATATTGCCAGATAAATATATTAATATAATAATAACTAGGTACTATTTTGTTGAAAAATAAATATACATAGATTTATATAAAGAATGAGGAGTGTTTATTGAAATGAACAAATTGTATACAATTAATATCATTAGTAATTTGAATGATTACTTCATTTTCTAATTTTTTAGTATATTAATGTTTCAAATTTTATATATATTACATTATAATATATTATACATACCCATGTTATATATATATATATATATTCTTAAGTCGTAAAATATAAACTGTAATATTTTTTAGTTAATTTTCATTGAAGACAATATAATTTATTTCATTTTACTATAAACTGATGAAAAATACATTTTAATTTTTTATAATAAAATCTGAGATTTTTTATATTACAATAATGTCATATAATAATAAACTATTGTTTACCTGAAATAATATTAATTACTACTCTGCTCTGTAATGAAAATGAATTATTTAGTAAGATTATTTATAATGTAATAACTCTACTTTAGCTATCTATGCGAAGGAAACAAGGATCATTGGTGGTGAAAATGCAAGCATCAAAGATTTTCCTTACATGGCCTCCATAAGATTGGCTAAAAATATAAATAAACTAGTATGTGGCGGTTCAATTATAAGTCATTATGATATACTGACTGCAGCGCATTGTTTTATAAATTATCAGGAAAGTGATTTAATAATCTTCATAGGCAATTCTGCCGCCCCAAATGCTTCTGAGCCTTTTTATAAAATTCAGAAAATCATTATTCATCCAGAGTTCAATGGAACACTAGAAATAACATCAAATATGCGTAATGATATTGCTATTGCTAAGGTGGGTTAAGAAATATTTATCATATTATTTAATATTTATTTAATAACAAAGTTCGTTACATTATGTAAAAAGCTTTTAAATCAGAATAATATTCATAATTATAAAGAAAATTAACTATACAGAATTTAACAATACTTGTGTTCTTTAATTACCTCATTACATTTGTTTTCTATTTATGTAATTTCATTTTTCGCTTATATTTTACTTCTTTTATTCTAATTCAGAAATATGATAATAAATGTTTAAATGTTATTATAGTTAAACAAATATTACAATTAAAAAAACACAATTTAAATAAAATATTATAATAAATTTTTTACATTCGTAATGGATTGTTATTGTTTTTTTACAATAACCTATTCCATTGTTGAAATTGAATATTACTTGAATAAAATATCTGTTAAATATTGCAAAATAAAAATAGTTGGGATAATATCATTTTATTAAAATAAGTTTAAAGAACTTTAAAAATCAAATCTATAATACATATTTTATCAATAATGGGTGCAATAATGAATATTACTTAAATATAGTTTAATAATATGTTAGATTTCTTTCCAAAATAATAATCAAACATATACAGTATATGATAATCATAACATTTTCATTTTAAAATCACAATATATATA